>VZTD01002350.1:218334-289591 GCA_013397725.1 Rhagologus leucostigma
CGAGCCGGGGCCGCGGGAGACAGCGCCGGCGCGGTGCGTGTGCGCCCGCTCGCTCTGCGCTGCTGCGATCCTTTGTCTGCTGTGCCGCTTTCCCCTCCTCCCTCGCTCCTTTCCTCCCTCCTCCCTTCCCTCTCCCTCCCTGCGTTCCCCTCTCTCTCCCAGGCTCCAAGCGCTGCTGCAGCTGCAGGTTTGTAAATACTGGACCAACACACACACACACACGCACACACACACACAACATGGCTGACGCTCGCCCTGCTCCTCCACCAGGGTCTCCGCCTTCTCCCTCAGTCTCCGCTGCTTAGCCGCTCCTCCGTGTAGGCTTTTGTTTCTTCCCCCCTCCCCCTTCATCGCCCGTCAAAAAAAAAAAAAAAAANGCGCCGGCGCGGTGCGTGTGCGCCCGCTCGCTCTGCGCTGCTGCGATCCTTTGTCTGCTGTGCCGCTTTCCCCTCCTCCCTCGCTCCTTTCCTCCCTCCTCCCTTCCCTCTCCCTCCCTGCGTTCCCCTCTCTCTCCCAGGCTCCAAGCGCTGCTGCAGCTGCAGGTTTGTAAATACTGGACCAACACACACACACACACGCACACACACACACAACATGGCTGACGCTCGCCCTGCTCCTCCACCAGGGTCTCCGCCTTCTCCCTCAGTCTCCGCTGCTTAGCCGCTCCTCCGTGTAGGCTTTTGTTTCTTCCCCCCTCCCCCTTCATCGCCCGTCAAACAAAAAAAAAAAAAAAAAAAAGAGAGGAGTAACAATTCACCCTCCTTATTTGCGCGCATGGCGGGATTTCAAGGGTAAGGATCCTCGCTTTGGAAGCTTTCTCCTTTCGTTTTGCTGTTTACAACAAAATGAAACCTAAAATCAGAGGTGATTTGGGAACCTGGCAAGGCCTGGGGCGAGGGAGGAAGGGAGGGGAAGGAGGGGGAACTGGGTGAGCCCCGCTGAGAGAGGCTTGATTGGAATGTGCGTATCTTTTTCTCGTGTTGGGTGGGGGGAGGCTGATGCACCAAAGTGCTGGCAGAAATACGTGTTACACTTGGCAGAATGAACTGGGGCCATTTCTTTCATTTCAGGACATAATTCGGTATAAGGGGTCAACTCTGCACAATCACATTAAAAAGATCTGAAGTAGTTATGTCAGAATAGGCATTGTGTAGGTAAAACCCGTAGCATAGGCGTTTTGGCTTTTTTACGTTTTATGTATCTCCTTGTTAGTATCTTAAACAGCTTGCAAACCATGGCATACAAAAGTGGAATTTACACTTGTCAAGTCTTTGTGTTGCTAGCTTTCTGTCACAGATTATTTTGCCCTTGTGATGACAGTAATACAAACCGAAGCATTTCCTTTTTCCTAAAAGGAGTGCTTTCAGATTTTTTATTTTGGGTTTTTTTTTGTTGTTGTTATTGTTTGTTTATTTGTTTGGTTTTTGTAAAAAAGGCATGGTAACGTGAAGTTGAGTGAGCTCCCAAATGAAAACAAGACAGCGTGCTTTTGACCTCTTTAGTGTAGTGCAAGGCAAATGCTCAGTTCAGTACCCTCCACCTGGGTTATTCAGAGCACCCCCTTCTGGCTTTGATAAATATCCCTTATTTTTTTGCTGCTTGTGACGTAAACCAAAGCACTTGAAGGTAGTTCGAGCATATCTAAAGTGATCTGCCATGGAATGGTTTTATTTCTAGCTTGTAACTTAAGAGTGAATGCTGGAGGTGTGAAGACATGATACTTTATGTTTGCTTTCTAGACATGTTACTGTAATTCGAAGTAAATGTTTAATTTTTCAAGGATCGTACTTAAAGACATGGTCTTTATATGCGTGGATAGCCGTGGTTTCTGAGCACTGCTCTTAAGTAACAAATGTCCTAGCTATGTCGTCTTTTGTCTGCTTTGCTTTAGGAGCTTCTAGTGGAGAAGCATTGGAATGGCATAATCATGCAGCTTTTACTGAGATAGAAATATGGGAATTAAATATTGTATATTAATACTCCTTTCTCCTACTTTTTTGTCCTCATTAATAAGCATTGATTAGCAAGCATTGATTATGGAGAAAATAATATATAGAAAGCATTTACAACAACATAAAACTTAAGTCGTCCAAGTTACAAGATCATTTTGGAATGTGTATCTACGTCATGGCTTCTGAGCCAACTGTGTTACTTCTAGATGGAAAAGTCCAAGCAAAAGTCTATAGCCTGGTACATCAGTAGATTTCTGCAGCAATCAGTTACTTTTTTTTTTTTACGTTTTTCAGTCTGAAGGCAATATTGCCTAAATTAGAATAGTTTAGCAGTTGTAGTTAATTTGCCATTCATTGTGATAACTACCGCATTTTGAAATTACGCGCACCTACTAAAAATGTGAAATACACTAAAGTATGCAGCTTCTCTCTCAGAATAGGCCTTTGGATACTTAAGCTGATTCTTAGGCTGAAGAGCAAAATAAACAAAATAAGAACGAGCCATCCACAACACATCTGTTTAAATAATAGATCCCTTAAAAGTAGTCATGTTTAACTCTCGTACATTGCAGTTTTGTTGCTAGAGCTAAATTTTATGCTGTAAAATTTGTCTCTATTTCATCATCTTTGTGAAGTTTGCTGTCTATAGCAGCTTTACTTTAGCTTGTCATTGTATTCTTTTCTATGACACTCAGAAGATTCTTCTTTCCGTCTTGGTTGTGTTTAGTCAAAAATCAGTATTGTGGGCCTTCATATCCTGAAAGGAGCAGATGTAGTTGAAGAACTTGCCAAATCTCCTGATCTTCACTAAGTGAAGACACTGCAATGTTTTTGCCGTTGTGAGTTATGCTAGGCTGTGTTAAACCAAATTAAAAACCTGATACTAGTAAAACCTTCTTTTCAAAAACTGTTTGGCAAATGAAACTGAGGAAAAAGAAGATGGCAAGAAATGCAGTCTCAGTGATCAGCTTGCTGGAAGAAGTTAAAATTAACTATTTATTTTTTAATCAGGCCTGCTTTTTCAATGCATCTTTAAGTAAAGTCATGACTCAGTGTAGTTACAAATATTTATGAAATTACCAAGAAAGATACAGTCCTAAAGGTAATAAACACTTTAAGTACATTCTTATTCTTCATTACTTTATATTTTCTTAGTCTGAGTGTTCTTTTATCCTCTTCTTACCCAGTATCTTTCCTTTCTATCTGTTGCCAGGCTGCACTCTTTGACATGTTCAGATCTGTAGACCTCTAGCTGATGCAAGAGCTGTGTGTTAATGTAATGCATGATTTGCTTAATGTTTGACAAATGAAATATTTTAGAAGGATTCTATTTACTGAAGCAAAACACCATTTTTTAGCCTTTTTTTTTCTCTTGTTTCCTGAGAATGAAGCCTTTTGCTGCAAACTTCTCATCATTCCATTTATTTTTTTCTTGTCTACGTTCCTTCCTTTCACCAAGTAATAGAAAGATCAAACTTGACTTCTTGATGGTATGGCATGAGAATATATCTTTATAGGTGACTAAAATTGATTCAACAGACTGGTTTAGAAAGCCATCTTCGAAAGCTGTTCATTGAAGCCGAACCAAAAGAGAGAATGCTCTTACAGAAAGTTGTTTCCTGTTGTGTGGTTAGCTAGCTTGTTACTCATGGCAGGTGTGAGAGAATTTTTTGTTTGTTGTTTTTTTCGTGCTCCTTCTCTTACTACTCTTCAGAGGTCAGTGATTTTATGATGGAAGGGTGAATGCTGATCTTTCTTGACACTGGTTCTCCTAATGAGTATCTCCTGTATATCAAGATGTGTCCCACTGCCTGTCCAGATGCTATCTAGATGTCATCATGCCACCTGCCTTAGAAGAATTAGGAATCTGACTTTGCTTTATGGATGTGTAGACTTCTTCCATCTACATTTCTGACATGAATACATATTGAGATCCTTGAAACAGTGCAGTTAACTGGTTTGTATTCAGCTATGAACAGTTGATTCTAGAGACGAAGGGGCCTCATCACTGATCCATTTTAAACAATGATGAAATAATTTAATCTGGACTGACTGCTTTCACTATGTGGTCATTGAAGTTAACTTTCTGTTACAGAGTAAAAATGTGAATTTGCTATTGACATACAGAATTCAGGAGGTGAATGGATTTGGTTTTCAGGTTGTGGAGGATGGTTCTACAAATCCAGGTTATATTTTTTTATTTCTTTCCTGTAATGTATGTTGTGAAAGTGCTGTGAATCTATGTTACATGAGGTCTTGAATGACTGTCTTGGAAACTTCTCTATTGTAAGGGTTCCACAAAATGAAATGTATAGAAATAGTTGTGATTACCTGTGGTGTCTACTAGCTGTAACTACTACCTAATAATATTTTTATTTTTGGAGTTATTGCACCTTGGTGAGATGTTCTTGAAATATTTTGATATATTTATAGTCTTTTTGATAAGACTTATAAATCCGTAAGACTTGTAGAGCTCTCTGATTGGGTTGGTTGGGTGGTTTTTTTGTTTGTTGGAGTTTTTTTGGAGTGATTTATTAATGCAATTGTGGAATATTCCAGTATGGTATTCAAGTTCTGCACCTACAAATACTGATCAGAGTAGGTGCTTATTTCAAAAGAAGTTCTGTGGATTTCAGTGATTAAGTAATGTCTCGGTTTGAAAGGTGTCTGCTAAGGAAGGCAGGAGCCTACCTTGGAGTGGAAAATATGACCCCCTCCCCTCCAAATTGTTATAATTTTGAAATTAAGGGGTTTTAGGCAAAGATATGGGAAAAGGAATAACAGTTTTTTGCTAATACGTGTATGTATAACAAGGCAAACAAACAACAAGAATGGTAACAAGAACAGAAAGCCCAGGAAGCGTTCTCCTCCCGCTCTTGGAGCGCTTTCCCCGCTGTTGCAGTTACGGCCGCAGCCGGCAGGGGCGCTGGCGGCTCCCGGCCGGGCGCGGTGGGGGCGATGACTCCCCGCGCCTGCAGGGGGCGCTGTGGCGCGGGGCCGGCCGCCTCTCTCCACGTGCACAATGGCGGGCGCAGCCAGCAGGGAGGGATGGAGAAGGGCCTTCCTTTATGAACCCCCAAGGGCGACTGATCCCGGTTCTGCCCCTGGGTAGCAAAAGGAGCTGTAGCAGGAACCTCAGGAGAAACAAGGTGGGAAGGCAGGGATGAGCAACATCCTGGAGTGGTAGATGAGATGTATCAGAAACTCGGCAGGCAGAGGTGCCGGGGCTACAGTATAGCAAAGAAACCTCGAAGCAGTGGCAAAAAACGGCAGGGGCAGGCGGGCTGCACATCAGGGCAAGGAAAAGGCTCCCTTGGAGGGGTAGGAGGCTCCGGGATCCCGGGGTTTTCCGCTGAGGCACCCCAGCAGATGGTGAAAGTCCTTTTTTTAGTGAGGTAGGGTGTTAATAAAGTCCCAGTTAAGTGGCTGCTCTCACGAGCAGAGGCTCACCTCATGGCAGAAGAAGCACGACCAGGCTGGGCTCCGGTGACAGCAGTGAATTTCCCCCCTCAAAGCAGCAGCTCCGACCAATCGCTTCGGAAGCCCAGAGAGCAAGAGGGGGCGAGGAGCTGCGCCAAGCCACTTCCCCCAGCCCAGTTCTCCTGGTATCTCCAGTGCTCCATGAAACCCACTCCCCGACAAGAGAGTAGCGAGCCACACCTTTCCCGGGGCAGCTTCTTTTGTCTCTCTGAAGTACCCGGTCGTTATTGTATCGTAGCAACATGTGGGATAAAATTCCATGAGAAAAAGAAACTAAAGACAAAAGGAAGAAATCCTAAACCCCAACAAGTAAGTACTTCACTTACACTGAATGGGTGCTCAACTTTAGACCTTCTGTTCCATGTGGTATTTTCAACAAAATGGAACTGTATCAATTAGTTACTACTTTGTAGTATGGTAAGCTATTCTAGATGGTCTGTGCCATCGTGCTAAGGTCTGTAAAATTTCACCAACATAGACTTCAAAAAACCATAAACAACAACAAAACAAGCAAGCAAAACCCAACTGCCCAACTTCTTTTCCCATGAACTTCTTTTAATCCAATTTAAATGTTAAAAGGGAACTTTGCTAGATTATGATTTCTTACCCTAGGTGGATAAGGACAGAAAGAGTCATTAGATGTCAGACTTTTGGTCTGTTTGATTTATTAAAATCCAGTAATTATTTGTTTCAGAACTGTTTCAGTTTTTCCTATTTTAGTATTTGTGTTTCCTACATGGAAGTCTTTGCTAGTATGCGGAACCAAGGCAGCTCAAGTCCAGTATATTATCTTGTGGTTTCAGTTGAAATTTTTTAATAGGGAAATTTTCAGCTTTCTAGATTTAATGTTTTGTGAGCTGAGTAGCACAAGAAAAGCCATGTTCTAGATTAGTTCCTTGGTGAAAATTCTGTAACATTTTGTTGATAAACTTTTCTAGACACTTGGACAAACGCAGTGTTTGCTGAAGTCCAGAACTGTGCTTTAGGGTTCTTAAGCAAAGGTTAAGTACCTGCCATAGCCAGCAAGTATTATGTGTGTTCAGCTGCATATCTGCAACTTATTTCAGGTTTTAATTGTGCACTTAAAAGTGTCTGCAGAGTAGACTGTCTTTCTTCAGTTTTCTAGGAATGATAAAAATTAGTAAAAATAATGCTTCAAATATGGAGCTTGTGTAACTCATAAAATTATACTTGGAAGAGAGCTGACTGATTCTGGACAATTGCTTGGCTGTCATGTTTAATAACCGTGTATGTTTTAGGCAATGAGCTAAACATCATAGTGAAGCTAGAATGGGGGAAAACATGTTAGAGATCAATTTACTCCTTTCCCAAAACATTCCGGTTGCAGAGAGCTTTGTTGAGTGGATGTAATTACTTTTTTCTTCAGAAATCCCCTTTAGAAGTTCTTTGTCTTAATGGTGAAAGATGGCCTACAAACCCATTAATTGGTTGTTTAGGTGTCAGTGGAACTGCAAATGAGATATTATGATGCTGAGATTTTGTGAGATACGGTAGGCCAGAATCTGTACTCTGACAAGTATGCCTGCAAAAGCAGCTTAACTGTAGATTCTGGCTTGGATGTGACTTCATAGAAGTCTGTTCTTGAGTGCTTTTAGAGTTAACAGATATGCGGGTGTTTGATATACTTGGAAACCACAGGTTGCTGCATATTCTTATGGTTTTATGTTGATAGGGAGAGCAGCTGGCCTCTGGATCATCTCTCTATACTGCTGAAGGGAGGAGTGAATAAGCACAGAAATCTCCTTCAGTCCCTAGACTGCAGTAGTACATCTCAGGTGAATTACATCTCTGTCTTCTGCACCTCCATTTTGTCAGTAAAGTATACGTACTGTTAGGTGCCAGGCAGAAGACGAGAGGGCAAGCAGACTTTCCTGTCTGTTCGAGTTGGGGAGGAGTTTCACTCCTGCCTTCAGTTTTACCTGTGTTTACACATCTGAGGCTTGTGTGGAAAGAGATGAGATAGGTTAATGTTACTTCATGCCACTAGGGATATGTGGCTGTATTGACAGTGGATGAAAAGTACATTTTCAAATGCTGTAACCTTGGTGGCTAACCAGCAATGAAATAGGCATTGCATTTTACTGATAGTCTTAGACTAGAGGCTTGAAGAACCAAATTTACATGGATTTGTTTGAGGCAGGTTTTTTCTTTTTCTCTTATGTATCATTTAATTGAAGAAGGAAAAGTGATGGTGTGAATAAACATCCTAGTTTTTGGTTGTACTTAAGCTTCTAATTACATTTTTAAGAGAGTTTATATTTGGGTGGAGGTGGTGCAATATGAAGCTGGCATCAGCAAAAAAGGCAGGGGTGTGGTTGTTCTTGTATGTACTTTGATTATCTCTAGGACAGACTTCTAGAAAGCCTCACCTGATTTTATGGGAAAGGATATCCTGCTTCCTGAGATTCTGTTTGCTGAAAGATACATCACTTTTTCCGTTCTTCAATTTCTATTTTTCCCCTTCTCTGCTGCCCAGCTGAGTAGACTCAACTTTGTTTCAAGCACCACAAGACAATTTAGTCCTCTCTGTAAATAAGCATGTGCATTGTCAAAAGGGAAAAGTGATGTGTGGTTTTTTGGGAGGATTGTTGTTGTTATTGCCAATACCCAGATTCATGCAGAATCTCAGGAAATACACTATAATTTTTATTGGTGAATCTAGTTCGAATCAGATATAAAAGTTTCTGGAGAGAAAATGAGATTATAAAGCAAAAAAACCCACTACATTTACCTGTTCCTGCTGCTGGAAGTTCTACCTCCAAGTTCTATTGTAATTAATTTGCTTTCTCATTTAATTTCCATTTGTGCTGCCTGCACAGCGGAGTAGTTTCAGAGCAGCATTTTTGAATACAGCTTACCACCGAAGTTGAAGAAAGGAAGCAGGTTTACTGTGGGTCAAACGCGGTGTGGTAGGGAACAAGTAATTCCAAGCTGATTGTCATTCTGGAAGTCTTGACTTCCTTCTCACCATCATTTTGTTACCTTTCTGCAACTAGAGAATGAGGATAACGTAGTGTTCTAAGTTAGCTCTACTCAAATGCATGCAGATGTTGTCTTAAAGTTCATTTTTTCACAGTCCAGTAAATAACTTTCCAGGGTAACTTGGAATAGTTTGTCATCCTCTTAAATACTTCAGATCTACTAATTAGTTTCATGAGTATGCAGATATCATACTAAAATCAGAGCTAATATTTTGTGCAATTTTCTTCTGTGGTTTTTAAAAAATACAGGTGATATGAGGATTGGTGTGTTCTGATGTCTCCGCAGCTCTTAGGGAGAGTCGCTAGTTTCACAGTTGAACTTTTCTCTCTTGCTCCTCACCAACACACACACATGCAGGATGGGTTGTGTTTTTTCACAAAAAATGCGAAAGAACTGTACGCAAGCAAAGAATATACCATGTTATGCCACAGTGCTGATGGTTCTCATCTTAGAGAAGAACTATGATTGGTGGTTTAATAAGTTACCATTGTTTTTACTGATGGATCTGGTGTTGACTGCAGTATTTAAATTAATATTGCAAATATGTGATATAAATTTTCTACAGCTAATTTCTCTTCTTTTAAAGTAATAGTTTTTGTTCTTTTACTGATCCTCCAGAGTTAGAGAAACCAGTGTAGTTAGCTGCAATTAGAGCTCACATAATACAATTCTGAATTTTGTTTTCAGTGACTTGCTATTGTGCAGATTGCAACTTTGACATCTGTTACAGCTATTCACCATTTAAATGTGATAATCTCTTTAGGCCAAGATTTTTAGACAGTGAGTGAATATTCTGCAGTTGATCTGGAAAAATTAAGATCTTATTTTTAGTTAGTAGCCATAGCAAGAGACCTGCCATTAACAGCAAGTGTTTTCACTTAAGTGGTGTATGTTTCCACTGTAAACAGTTATGTGAATGCGTTTGAGAACTGATTTAATACAAGCTAAAATGGCTGAATGTGAAGAAAATAGGTAAGACAAATTCAGTTTAGGACTAGCTGCACAGCTTTTTCGAACTGTAGATTAAAGCCAAGAGATCATTTTCCTTAAGTCGCTTTGCCAGGTTTTTTTTGTTTGGTTTTTTTTCCCCGATCATTGCAAAGATAGGATAAAAAATGCTGTTGATTTGAATTGTCTAACTATGTGTATAAGCTTTTTTTTAAAACCAGGTGTGTAGTGAGAAATTTTCCTATGCTTGGAATGTGAGTTTGGTATTGATCAATGTGATCATGGTTCAGTTTGAAAAAATGGTATTGTTTGCTCCTTCACTGCAGTAATTCCTAGAAAGTTTGTCCATTTTCTTCTGAATAGAAGAGGCTATAGTTTATCAGTAATTTCACTCTTAATTCCTTCTCCTGCTGTCATCTGATTTAAGAAAGAGAGCTACATTTTTATTAGAATAGAGGCAATCAGTGTTTGTGTCCAGTGGAAACCCAAGTTAGTATCTGATTCATTAAAAACTGTCTGTTATGGTTGTAGCTACTGTGATGTTGATTATGGGAGAAGTTTAGATACATGTGTCTCAAATTTATGAATAAAGGATCTTGTAGCAAGTCTTGTCTTAGTTTTGGTTGTATAGAAAGCTAATGTAGGTAACTATTTTCTAACCTCATACCTTTTCAGTGTTTTGTGGTCCTGCTTTTTTTTTTTTTTGTTTAAATGCTGAATAACTACTTATTTGTCAATATCCTCCCTGGGTACTTAGGTTGGAGTTCATAACAATTAAATTTTGACTTTCTAATCAATGCTGTGAATAATAGCTTCTCCTAATAAGAATTTTTAATGTTTATGTGCTTTGTTTGCATTTGAAATTGGTAGGTGGTTGCTGTGTTGCACAAGTATTGATGCATTAATTACTTGGCTTGCTCCCACACACACAGTTTTTGGTGTATTCTGGCCTTCTACTCCAAACTGGTGCCACAGCTCATCTTGAAGATAAATAGTGATTATGTCAAGAGTAAAATTTTAAAACAGCTGGAGAAATCAGACATAATAAGAATAACAGCTAAAATGTGAACCTCTGAATGCAGGAACAAGATACCTCATTTACTGTGGGCCTTTATTCATGAAGTTGTAGAGGCATGCTGCATTAGAGAGAAAAAAATTTCAGGTATATCAGCAAAATTGGTCTTGCAAAACTATTTGGTGTCAGAAATTTTTACATTTGGTTTAGGAAAATTTTCCATTATGCCTAGGTTTTATTTAGTGTTGCAGTGGCATCTTCTCAAGGTACTCAAAAACACATCAAAAAATAATTCGAAACTTATGATACACAGACTAAAAAGCTTTCAAGTGGTCCATCAAATGGAGATCATCGCCCTGCCCCTAAAAACTATATGCTACTTACGTTCCCTCAATATTTGAAGGTGTGTGTAGCAGAACTGCTAGCCTCGATTGTTGAGAAATGGCACTTAGAAAGATCAGCCAGGCTTCTCAAGAGTTGTAAACCCCAGAGTTTGATTTGCCATGATTAATCAACCTAACAGACTTGTAAGTGCAGTAACTTACCACTCTATTACCGTCTGACAGCAGGGGTAGGTATGTTTGCCCTAGGCTTGCTCTTCCAGAACGTTGGAGTGATCCTTTTGGCTTTGGAACAATGCTGCTTTGACTAGCACAGTAGAAATTAAACCTAGTCTTCTGACAAAGGCTGACCAAAGTATACTCCTTGAGGAGACACAAGCAGAGAACAGAGAAATGCCTTGCTTTTTGAAACAGACATTTTCCTCTGGTTTCCAGAGACCTGTTGTAAATGTTTCCAAGCCAAATTGAGTAAACTTGCTTAGAGTTGTAATAAATTTATTTGGGTCACTTCTGTCTGTAAGAGTATGACTAAGAACAAAATAATTGCATTGTAAAACTTTAGGTTCACTTGCATTTACCATAGAGTGGTAGCAAGCACAGTGCTTGTGCAGTGCTGCTGTCATATCCTGGGCAGCTGTTATTTTTGTGGGGTTTTTTGTTTGGTTTGGTTTTTTGGGTTTTTTTTTTTTTTTTAATGCAGGGGGAGAGGAGGATAGTTACCTACCAGGAAGGAAATTTCTAGAACCACAGAGTGGTTTTGTTTGGAATGGACCTTAAAGATCACCTAGTTCTGACTCCCCTGCCACGTGCAGAGAGACCTTCCACCAAACCAAGATACTCAAAGGCTCATTCAGCATGGCCTTGAACACTTCCAGAGATGAGGCATCCACAGCTTCTCTGGGCAGCCTGCTCCAGTGCCTCACCACCTGCACGGTGAAGAGTGTCTTCCTAATACCTATTCTCTCTTACTTAGAAGCCACTCCCTCATGTCCTGTTGCTCCTTGCCTTGGTAAAAGTCTTTCTCCAGCCTTCTTGTAGGTCCTCTTCAGGTACTGAAAGGCTGCTGTAAGGTTGCCCCAAAGCCTTCTCTTTTCCAGGCAGAACAATCCCACCTCTCAACCTGACTTTGTAGAGATGTGTTCCAGCCCTGTGATCATCAACTGAGAAGCTAACCTGGTTCGTATTTGCCGTGATGCAAAAGTGTGCAAATTCAGGCAATTACACAAGCTTGTGACAACTTGTTACTGTGCTGTCTGTGCAGGTTCTTGCCCTGTGGTTAAATGCAAAGTTATTTGCAGTAGACTGAACAATTAAAAGTGGGTTAAAATTTACCTTTGGATAAAGTGATGCAAGGAAGGTTATCATGACTTTGAATAAGTACTAGATAGATCTCTTCTTCACATTTTTAAAAAAAGCCTTATGTTGTAAGATTACTTTAAGCATAGAGGACCATGTAATTATCAAATGATTGGGCTAAGTTAGAATGCACACGAGGTTAAATCAGCAAGTATTTCTGCATTGCCTATAAGAGGATGCTTTAAACAGAAATCATTATATTTCAGAGTCTTGGTATAATGGGCAAAGTCATAGCAAGAATTGTAGCAATACAGTGAAAAGAAATAATATCTTCATGTTACTAAGTATATTGTAAACTTTGTCACTGTTTGTAAAGCTGTTTGGCTAAACTTCGGTAGCTGATGACGATTCCATAGTAGGACAGAATAATACTGATATTGAACACTGTCTTCTGTTAACATAAGCAAATCATTCAGTAATAAAAGAGGTGGTGCTTATCCGTGCTGGTTGAGAGAAGAGTAGGCAAGAGCTATAAGAAAAGTCTTTTAAGATGCACTATGTGTGTCTTTATTGTTTTCGTACTAAGGTGTGCATAATGTTGTAGTAGTGGGCAAATTTTTTTGTTTGCTCTGCCATCTGTATGCGTAGGAAAACAGATACATTTGTTCTTAGCAGTTAGAAAGAAAATAGACTAGAAACTTTTATATAAAAACCACCCTGTGAATTAGTGTAGAACTTAAAGTTTATGTTGACAAGCATATTTTGTTTGTTGAGTTTTTTCGTTTGGTTTTTTTTTAAGGAAGCTCTTGTAAGCTCATTTGGCATGAGTCAGTTCTCATATTCTTTCATTAGCTTGATTCCTAATCAGTACAACAGCCAAAATGTGTGGTTTTAATACCAGATTTAAGAAATTTTTTTTGCATTTTTGTGTTTAATTTTTGGAATTTATTTTTTGAACCAAGAGAAAAGAAAGGAATTCTTCAAAGGGCAAACATATGTCAAAATGTCAGTGAGTCCTTAGCCAAATATTTAATCTGATTGTAATATTGCCTATGTGGGAAGCACATCAAATAAGAAACTATTACATTTTAATCAGTTTAATTTTAGTAAAATGCTCTACTTTTGCACGGCTTCACTGTTGATAGTCTGGCTGTTAAAAAGCCAGACTAAGCCTGCAAGGTTTTCTGAAATGAATTTCCGGAGAACCTGACTTTCTTTTGTTTTCTGGGTTACTTATTTATGAATGCTTAAAATGGCAGCGCTACCATTTTCCTTTACCCTGAAAGTTCATGTGAATTTCAGAAACCTAATTGTATTTAGTGTGAGAATAAACTTAAAAACTGGAGTTAATTGAACATTTTATTTTGTTTCTGCATTCTGGATATGGCCTGTGTCATTTTTTACTTTCTTTTACCTCATGAATCTCATTTTTCTTTAATTTATCGCTAGCTTTGTCAGTGTTTTTTGTTTTTTGGGTTTTTTCCCCACCTGTGCATGTTGATAACTTGCAGTTCCTTTTCAGGCAAAATCCTATGTCTATTTTTAATTGCAATTAGCAGCTGATGTCTGGCTTAGTGACTGTGTAGTGTTATCACTGCTACTTACTTGTAATCAACCCATACGACTTGAAAGAAAGTTTTGATCAGAGGGTCTCAGTCTCTTTCCAGTTGGTTCAAAGGCCCAGACAATGGAAGAAGCCTTGATCTGTGAGCTATTGAGCTGGGCCAGCCAAGATGATCGTCTCTTGCAGATGCAATTGTCTGTTCATTATGGGAAGATTGAGAACTTTTAAAGCCTCTGGACAGAGATGGGTTAATTCCCACACAACAATACTGGGCTGAATGTTCCATTAGTTTCACTAATGCCTTTTATATGGAAAAAATAGAATGAAAAATAGATAAAGTGTGATTAAAGTACACCTTTCTTCTGTTGAAAGTGAAGTAATTCCCTTTGTTCTTCTTTGTGCATTTTTTAAATTCCACAAGTAGAAGACCAGCTGGTCCTTGGTTCATTTATTTGGTGGGAGAGGGGGACAATGACGTGATTGTGTACATTTGCACTTCGGTGCACTTGCAGAGATCGCTCAGGGTATCGTGTACATACAGGTGTTACAGATGCTAATAAAGTTCCTGAGTTCAGAGAACTGTTCAAAATTTGCTGGTTTTGTTCTACATGAAACTAAGTATGTTTGTTGCTTTCGTTCTAGTGACTTCTGTTCCTGATAGTTAAGTAAGGGTGCAAATCGAAAGGTTGTGGAACTGTGGACAATTAAAAATAGTCACAAGTTTTACTGAAGCATGGTATGTCTAATTAATTACAGAATTTTCTGCCAAATGGTGATTTTCACAGAACAGTTTAAACAGAATTATCTGCCACTAATGGGTTGGAATGATGAAAATTTGTCTATAATTATTTAAAGGGGATTTCTCACTTTACTTGATGCTAGTGTAAGCTCAATAGAACTGATGATCTTGTCGTGCATTTTAGGAAACAGATTTTAAAACTATAGTGAATTATCCCCAGTCTTGGATTATTTTGCTTATTAGAAATAACAAGGCACATTTTACTGCTGGTTGCCTGAGGGTTGAGAGGTGTCCACTCAATCACTGCTACTAAAACTTGTGAAGGCAAAATGGAGACATTCTTATTGTTGAAGGTCATTGTGTTAATTTGTCTGTGTTGAGGATGCAGGTATTGAGGTATACTTGTAAAATGAGGTAAATTTATAGGTGCTTGTGTATACCTGATTGTCTGTCTGGAAATTTGTTGTTACTTCATAATTTATTCATCACGGTTTTAGAAAAAAACCACTGTTTTTGCTCCATAAGGATCTGTAACTGAAGGCAAAATCTTTAATGTCTTAGAAGTTTCTTTCTTAAATACAGTGAAGTATTGAGAGAGAGTTGTATCAGAAGACATTGGTTTCATCAGTCAGTTAAACTTCTTCAGATGAAAACATGTCTTAATTTAACCTGTACTTATGGAAGCTGTGAATATAAATAATAAATTGTAGATGTGCACTCAGAGATAGTTTTTGTTAGGAAGATTAGTTTCTTGAGCTGTAGAAGGTGCTTATAGGTAATGACTTGTTATATGATCTCCTGAGTTCTGATAAACCATGCTTGTTATGTCCTTGGGTTAGTTTTCATTAAAGTTCCATTAGTAATTTGAAAGATAAAATGAAAGCATGCTTACACAGAATAATTTTAGGCAGTGTATTTTAAAAATGAAAATAGAAAGTCTAGATAAATAGTGAATAGAAAATACAAGACTTGGAAAAATTTGCTTTAGCTATACTAAATTTGACCTA
This sequence comes from Rhagologus leucostigma, assembly GCA_013397725.1. NCBI lineage: Eukaryota > Metazoa > Chordata > Aves > Passeriformes > Rhagologus > Rhagologus leucostigma. The sequence goes on from VZTD01002350.1 coordinate 233,680, forward strand.
CTATCAAGTAAACCACAGAAGGAGATGATAATTTTCAGGACTTTTAAGGCCTACTTCTCTAAGGTGATATTATGCATGTGACAGTGTCCCTAATGAGTGTGCTTGAGATCGCTCAAAAAATTGATTTCTGGTTGCAGGCCTGCTGCGGTCCAGGAGAACTCAGTGGGTCCCATTTTGGACCACTGTTTATAGGGTCACAAGAGAGTGGGCTTTAGTCATAAAAATGTTTCATCCTGTCCAAAGTTTGGGTTGGCCCTTTCTTTGAAAGTGTGAGAATGAGAATATTATGCTGTTCAGGCTAGAGAAATATTTTCCAGGGCTGGTCTCGAGAAAAATAGAAGCTTGTTAGGAGTTCTGGAGAGGGGACAGTGTTTTTGGATAAGCTCAGAAAGAGCTGAGCCCAGGTGATGTTTTCAAGGATGAGGCCTAATAAGCATTTTCTCAGATCCCACTGCAGCCTGGATAGGAGTGTGGGGGGGGAATGCACCACCACATGAAGGAACGGGGGAAAGCCGTTACTATCTGTCTTTGAAGCCTTCACTGTATAAAATAATACTAGAGTAGTTGAAAAAGCTGTAGATGAATAATGTAGACATAATTTAAGAAAACTGTTGTTATGGTTTTATTTAAGTTGGTAAGTTGCTTTTTAAAAGCTACTAAAAGAAAATGCTGATAAAACTAGATCACAGAATTCTAGAATATGCTGAGCTGAAAAGGATCCATCAGGATCATCAAGTCCAACTCCTGGCCCTTCACAAGACCATCCCCAAGAATCATACCGTGTGCCTGAGAGAGTTGTCCGAATGCTTCTTGAACTAGACAGACTTGGTGCTGTGACCGCTTTCCTGGGGAGCCTGTTCCAGTGCCCAGCCATCCTCTGGGTGAAAAACCTTTTCTTGATACCCAACCTAAGCCTCCCCTGACTGAGCTTCATGCCGTTTACTCAAGGTCTGTCGCTGGTAGTGAGAGAGAAGAGGTTGGTACCTTCCCCTCTGCTTCCCCTCATGAGAAAGTTGTAGACTGCAGGGAAGTCTCCTCTCAGTCTCCTCTTCTCCAGGTTGAACAGACCAAATGACCTCAGCCACTCCTCATAAGGCTTCCCCTCCAGACCCTTCACCATCCTTGTGGCTCTCTTTCGGATGCTCTCCAATAGCTTCATGTCTGTGTTTAGTATTGCGGCACCCAAAACTTCACACAGCACTCAAGGTGAGGCTACTCCACCAGAGTACTACTGGCTACTCCAGAGTGGGACAATCCCCTTCCTTTCCTGGTTGGTAATGCTGTGCCTGATGCATCCCAGGACAGGGCTAGCCATCGTGGATGCCAGGGCACTGCTGACTCATATTCAACTTCCTTTTGACCGGGGGCCCCAGGTCCCTTTCCATAGTGATGTTCTCCAGCCTCTTGTTCCTCAGTCTGTACGTATGTCCAGGGTTGCCCCAGGAGCAGAAGTTGGCACTTGCCCTTGTTAAACTTCGTTGGGTTAGTGATTACCCACCTCTCTAATTTGTCAATATGTCTCTCAGTCCTCAAGGGAATCAACATCTCCTCCCAATTTAGTGGCCTTGGCAAACTTACTTAGTATCACTTTGAGTCCTGTGTCCAAGTCATCAGTGAAGATGTTGAAGAGAACTGGGCTGAAGATTTAACCGTGAATTCAGTTTAGTTAGTTTAGAGGGGGTTTGATGAGAGCTTTTTGCCGTAGCAGGTTTTTTATGGTATGAGGCTATATGGATCGTAAAAATCACAGAATTTGAAGGAACCTTAAAGATCATCATGTTCCAACCCCTCTGCTGTGGACAGGGACACCTTCCACTAGACCAGGACGCTCAAAGCATCATACAGCCTGGCTTTGAATACTTCCAAAGACAGAGCATCTACAACTTTTCTGACCAGCCTGTTCCAGTGCCTCACCACCTGCACAATAAAGAATTTCTTTCTGATACCTTATCTAAACTTATTCTCTTTTACTTTGAAGCCACTCCTTCATGTCATGTTGCTACTCACCTTGATAAAAAGCCTTTCTCCAGCCTTCTTGTAGGTCCTCTTCAGGTACTGAAAGGCTGCTGTAAGGTTGCCCAAAGCCTTCTCTTTTCCAGGCAGGGCAACCCCATCTCTCTCAACCTGACCTTGCAGCTTAGTGGCCCTCCTCTGGCTTGTTCCAACAGGTCATGTCTGTCTTCTTGTCTCTGCTGGGGGCCAGAGATCTGGATGCAGTATTCCAGGTGCAGTCTCATGAGAGTGGACTAGAGAGGCAATATCACCTTCCCAGACTTGCTGGCCATGCTATTTTTGGTGCAGGCCAGGATGTTATTGGTTTTCTGGACTGCAGAAACACATTACTGAGTCATGTTGATCTGCTTCTCATCCACCAACACCCTGAAGTCGTTCTCTCTGTGGCTGCTCTTCAACTGATGTCTGTATTTGTGCTTGAGATTGCCTCAACCCAAGTACAGCACCTTGCACTTGGCCGTCTTGAGCTTCGTGGATTTCCCACAGACCCACCTCTTAAGCCTGTCCAGGTCCCTCTGGATGGCATCATTTCTCTCTAGCGTGTAGACTGGGCCACACAGCTTGGTGTCTTCAGCAAATTTGATGAGGGTGCACTTGATCCCACTAGCAGTGTTGCTTTCAAAGATGACAAACAATTCAGGTCCCGGTACTGACCCCTCAGGACACCACTCGTCACTGCTCTCCACTTAGATATTGAACTGTTGACCAGAACTCTTTTGAGTGCAACCCTCCAGCCAATTTCTTACTCGTTAAGTTGTCCAGTCTGTCAAATCATGTCTCTTGAGTTTAGAGATGAGGATGTTGTGCAGGACAGTATCTAATACTTTGCAGGAGTCCGGCTAGATTATGTTAGTCATGCTTCCTTCATCTACCAGCACTGCAGAAGGCCACCAGATTTGTCAGTCATGGTTTGCCCTTAGCTATTATCCGCTGTTGAAATGAAAATGATCCTCCACTGTTACTCAGAAAAGCCAGCATAATGTTTTTCTTAAACCATTAATGAAGATGTTGAAGAGAACTGGATATTATGAAGTGAACTGTATGGTGTGATAAATTCATGTTGCTTTGAGGGGCAGGATTATTTTACTGTATTAGGTCATTGGACTATCTGCATGTTAGTAGAACTACTTGTTAAGGCTTGTGTCATGGTTTATCCCCATCCAGCAACCAAGCCCCATGCAGCCACTCACTCTCTCATTCCCACACCAGCAGGGTCAGGGAAAGAATTGGAAGGGTAAAAGCCAGAAAATTCATGGGCTGAGATAAAGACAGTTTTATAGGGAAAGCAAAAGCCATGCAAACAAGCAAAGCAAAACAAGGAATTAATTTCTGTTTCCTATGGGCAGGAAGATGTTCAGCCATCTTCAGGAGAGCAGGGCCCCATCACCCATGAGGGTTACTTAAGAAGACAAATGCCATCACTCCAAATAACCCCCAACCCTTCCTTCTTCTCACCACCTTTATATCTTGAGCATGATGTCACATGGTATGGAATATCCTTTTGGTCAGTTGGGGTCACCTGTCCTGGCTGTATGCTGTCCCAACCTTCCATGCACCCCCAGGCTCTCACCGGCATGGCCGTACAAAAAGCATAAAAGGCTTTGGCCCTGTGTAAGCTTGCTCAACAATAACAAAGCCATTGCTATATTATTAACCCAAGCAGAAATCCAAAGCACAGCCCCATACCAGCCACTGTGAAGAAAATTAACTCTACCCCAGCCAAACCCATCACAAGGTGTAATAGAAGAAATAAAATTCTCCAACTTATCAGGGAAGTTGTAATTTAATAGCGAGTGTCCTAGGAAATTAGAGGAAGAGAAGTCAGATTCCTTTTCAACCAAATCTTTCTCTTAGAGCGGGGACATTTGCTAAATCTCCAGCTCTTGACAATACAGAAAAATGTCAGGAAGATGCTGAGTTGCTGGAAAGTTGGGCCAAATATGTAGTGCTTTATTCACAGCTGGAGTATTTGGCCTCTGAAATGATACTGAAAATGCCTGAAGCATTTCTAATATCAGTAGATTTTACTGTCACAGATTACGTGCTCTACAGAGTAGAAAAAGTCTTTGTTTTAACTGTGATAAAAGATACTACTGGAAATAAAAAATCTAAGAATGACAACTGTTTCTGCTCCGAAAACTTCTTTAGCTGCAGAAAACAGCAAAGAAACTCCTGTGTGGTTAGTCATAGTATAGATATGTAACTATATTTCAGTAAAGCAGTGAGTAGTAAGCAAGTCAGAAAGAAGAATTTTTGATGGTTGCTTCCTGCAAAAGGGAAACTATCCCCTGTGTACATACATAGGAAAGGAGTGTATCTCCTGTGGATCTAAAGCTCGTAATCAGCTTTAATTATTCTACTGGCTTTAACAGCAAAATAACTTTGTGCTCTTTATCTAGAAATATTGGTTATCTTACTAATTCTTTATATTTTCAGACTGTCTCTTGCTTAATGGATGCAAAGTGTGTCATCTTTCATATGTGCTAATTGCATTTTGGGTTCAGCTATAAGAGACAGTTTTTTCTGAGCTTAGAGTTGTTCCACCTTTAAAGCCATCAGGCGGAGAGATCACTTGAATTAACCAGTGTGTATTTCTTTCTCTTGCTGTACGCTGCATGGATGCATGTGCTTGCATTGCATTCTGAACAGTATTAGTTTTAATTAGCTGTGTTCATGATAGATAATGAATGGTGGTGAAAATCACAACTATTTTTAGTTGCATGTTAGCTCATTAAGGAAAAAAGGCTGGTGAAGTTAGGCATAATGAAGTGTTTAGTAGAATTTTGCCTCTTAATATTAATTTCAGTTGATTTGCAGATTTTGGTAAAATTATTTACTTTAAAGTGCAAGGAAATTTGAAAAATGCTTCTAAGTCCTTTACTGCCTCTTTTGTTCTGAAAGTTGTGACTACTAATACAAGATCACTTGTGTAATCCGTTGAGTTTTATATACTGTAATGGAAAATACTGTTTTCCTATAAAGTACAAAAGCAATAGAATAGTTTAAGTAATACTTAAAATAATATTTTAAAAACATTTTCTTTTTTAGACTTTAGGAAATTGCAGTGTACGGGCTTGTGGGCCCTGCATGTTGCTGTTGACTGGCTAAAACTTTTGAATACATAACTGAAAAAAAAGTATGACATGACTTGTCAGATACCAATTTTCTGACAAACATGTTTGATTCATTACTTCACTGCAATGAATGTTTGTGAACTAAGAGCTACAAGTATTTTAGAAAGTATAGTCACAGGCTGCTCAGGGAAGTGGTGGACTTGGCATTCCTGGAAGTGTGAAAGAAATGACTGGAGGTAGCACTTAGTGCTGTGGTCCAGTTGACAAACAAGATAGTGTTCTGCCAAAGGACAGTTGATTTTGGAGATCTTTTCCAACCTTAATGATTCTGTGGGGTTCTTCCATTATTAGCTGATGAACTGAATATTTGCTTTAGTCCTTTTATTAATTTGGATTGCGTAATTAATTATAAATCAGAGATCCTTGGGTGAAAGGCGGAAAGGGACCGTTGGTTCTAAGACTTCGTAGTGAAACATCAGTCTACTAACAAAATTGTGAATAGCAGTGTGTAGCTGCTCAAAATATGCTGGTGTAAATCGAGGGATTAAAATGACTTCCTTTTATTGCATTTTGAACTAGTAAAATGAGTGTATTTGGGGAGTGCTTCTAAGAAGGCACGCAAGAATTTTGTGGTACTGCTTATTTGCAGTTCCTTTTGACTGCTTGTGGTTGTCATTAGTACTTGTACTTCTACTCTAGATATATGCTTCAAAATTGTTAAAGAAAATTTGTAATGAAACTTCATTCAGAATTTCTTAAGTTTCTTTAGGATGATATACTTAGGAAAAACAGTGATTTTTTTTCTGCAGAAAGAAACTGTATTGTTCTTGATTAGGTATGTCAGACTTCGTATCAAATTGGTGAGTATTAGGAGTGTGTGTTGTTAAGGACATAGTTTGTTTTAACTGGAAAAAGAATTAGTGAACTGCTAATGGATCAATTCAACTTGTAAGAAATAAGCATTGAACAATTCTTGTTTATGCATACTTAACCAAAGACCCATTGTATTTAGCAACAGAGCCCCATAAATCCCCATGTTTTCTATCCAGCAGTGTGGGCTGGGAAGGATGGTTACTGTAATTTGTAGTGTTTTTTGTTGCACTGCTGAAGACAACCACTGAGACTTTTTTGGTTTGTGTTCAGCAATCTGCTGCATGCTAATACTTCTGATGCTGACTGAAATAGAGAGTTTTTCAGAGGTGATGGCTAAAAGTTTTATTTGTGACAAGTAGCCCTCCGTGAGAAACCAGAAACCACAGAAAAGTATGTACTGTTAGTTTTGGTTGGTTTTGCAAATAGCCTAGGACAAAAAAAAATGCTGCAGTGATCCCAAGATTATTGGTATGAGGAACTACATAAAGAAAGTTGAGCAGCTGATTGAACTGGTCAGGGTCAAATGACTGAAGGACATTTTCTGTGAAGCAATGGTAGAATGACTTAAATGCGAGAAAGACCAAAGGCTGAAGTCAGGGAGAGGGATAAAGCAGAAAGAGTGTAAGGCAGTGCTTGAGAAGTAAGGTATTTTAAAAGAAGTGAGAGAATTCTGGGCTTACTTTAGTTCAGTATTTCAGAGTGGCAGATAGCTTTAGAGAGTGACAAGTGGTTTTGAGAGGTAAAGAGACCCAGCCAGTCTGGAAGGGTAACCAGTATACGGTAAATGTGGCAGAGCCAGGCAAGCCTAGGTACTGCCGGTGGCACAGACTTGTTAACCTGATACCCTCAACAGAAGCATTTGAATGTGCATATGTGGTATCACTAGCCACTGCTGTTGTGTGGCTGTTAAGGCTTACCTCATCTCTTAAATGGTTATTATGCATGTACTTAAAATGTTGTGAAATGTGAGAAGAGCAGAGCTTTAATGAACATGGGAATAAAGAATTGTGCTTTTATAAAGAGAGCTATGCAATTAGAGTGAAGCAAATGTAACGGGTGCTCAACTTTGCATTTAGTATTTGTTGAACTTGTATTAAATATCAATGCATCACGGCAAGCGTCAAAGATCCTGCTAACTAGGAAAGGTGCTAATACTGATTTACATGATTTGGAGAAAGAGAAAAATGTCCCTGAGTTCTATAGAACAAGCCTTTAAAATGTAAAAGTAATTTCGAAGCCTTGTTTAACTTATCAAGCAGGGTCTGTAGGCAAAAGCTTGAGCTTTGCTGTTTATAGGGATTTCATCTCTGAATTGTATTTTCTGTAAATGTAATCTTTAGATCAGGTTCAAGTATTTTAGATTGTTTTCAGGGTGTGCTATATTGTACGCTGCTGCTTTGTTTTGTGTTTAGTTTTCGTATTCTTTGAGCAATTTTTTTTATTGCTCTGAAATAAGAAATCTAAAATCAAAACATTGCTGTCTTGGAGTTTCAACAGCTTGGGCAACAGCAGTTCCTGTTTCAGGTCTGATGTTTGATCGTGGGCTGTGTTTTATTTACAGTGTTCTTAGCACAAAATGTGCTGAAATAAGATCAGGGGAAAACTGTGTCATAATTTTAACATACATGTTGTGAAGCAAGGTTCTTTATCTGTTCCTTGATCAAAAACGTGCTGTTGGGTTTCTACTGTCATTTGACAGCCCTTACTTTCTTAAAAGAGTGTGAAGTCACCACTTTAGGTAATTTTTAATGCACAAAGTGATTCTGATACAACCCAAATGTAAGGACTTAAAGGGCACAGTTGCCTGTCCAGGCCTCAGAAGGAACTTGCCGTAAGATAAGCCTGCACAGCGGCAACTTGAGCTAGCAGAGAAGGGAGGAAGTTACAACAGGAAGATGCTGATTCCAAGCCTGGAGGAGGCAAAATCTGGTTAGAGCATCCTGGTTAATGCATCCAGACAAAAATTCCTACTATAGCTAAGTGTGTGAAAGGAAGCAACTGCTCATACACTTATCGTTGCTCAAACACAGATCGCTCCGAGTTATGGGGTTATGCTGCCATGGATATGTGCAACTTGGACTGTATGGACGGTACCCCCAGGAGAATGACTTGGGGATGCCCACCACCAAGAAGCCGAGGGTGAAAAAGGACCAGTGGGACACCACTGGATCCCTCTCTCTGTCTACCTCCCTCCCTCTCCAGAGTTGTACTCTGTCCCCTGGAGAAATGGCCTATGGGCCCAATGGACTGATGTGTTTGCTTGAGAATGTTTTGTGTGAGAGGTTTTTTGTATTTTGCATGAGAACTTTTTATGTTGAAGGTACATACCCTCAGTAACTGGATCAGGTATGAACTGAGAGAACTTAACTTGCAAGTCCAAAAAAGTGTCAAAAAGGGCTTTAGATATGTTAGTATTAAAGGAACAAGGTGTATGTGGAATGTTAAATCTTAATAAAACTGAATGTCTTCTCGCTGTCCACAATGCAATGGCATCGCTTGAAGAAACGCAAGGCAAAATTAAATAAATTGCTACCAATCTCTGGAAGCCCAAGACTGTCTTCTAGGAGGCAGCCCAAATTCCTGGATGATGTCAGTAGTCTGATCCTTGGGACTCAGAGGGTAGGGGTAGTGGCTAGAGAGACTTGGGTTGATGATTGCCATTGGATTTGCATTTTTAATGATTGGGCTAGCTATTGTACACTGTATGATCATGTTATTGCTTCTATCTTTTCTCCTACTATTGCTTCATACACATTACCCCTGTGGAAAACCTGTGAGCTGAGGAACCAAGTCCCCGGAGGACAGTGTTTGAGCTACGGGGTGGTGTAAGGACTTAAAGAGCACAGTTTCGTGTCTCAAACTGTCAAGGCCACGGAAGGTACTTGCCTGTAAGATAAGGCATCACAGTGGAAACTTCAGATCAGGGACAGAAGGGAAGAATTTGCAACAGGAAGGTGCTAATTCTAGGCCTGGTGGAGACAAGATCTGGTTAGCACATTCTGGTTAATGCATCGGGACGAAAATTCCCACTGTAGCAAAGTGTATGGGAATCAACTGCTCATATACATATTACCAGTCAGAGAGAGATCACCCCGAGTTAGGGGAATACACTTACGTATTCTCCCTCCCTCCCTTGTTAACAGTTAAGGCACATTTAAACTTCTGATCTTTAATTCTTCATCCTTATTCTATGATCTAATTTCACACTTTTCCTAATTTTGGCTAGGACAGAGATAATTTCATCACCATTGCCAGGAGGGAGGTGGAACCTGGAGCTATGTGGGCAGGGCCAGGTTATTTTATACCAGCCACATCATCACTAGGGCATGGCTTTAAATTGGAGAAAAAGGGAACATGATACAGAATGGTTGTTATTTTGTTCTGTTTTTCCAGGAGAGCAAAGCAGCAAACAGAATGATGTGGTGGCATGGTGTGGGCAGTCCACCTGGAGGATTTGTCCATTTTTGTTTTTGTCTCAGGCCTGAGGGGGGAACATGGGTGCAGACGATTTGTCTGCTGTTGTTTTTCATTGTCTCGGGCTCATGGAAGAAGATGGTGGCTGTGGTAATGTCTGCAATATTCTCCTTTGTCTCAGGAATCTGTGTGTCACTGGACACAGTAACACTGGGTCAGTTGGACTTCTATAAGCATTTTTTGCCTGTGATCACCCTCTTTTATATGCTGTTGTTGATAGTATTGTTGCTACTACTGTTTGTGTTCCTTAGCTCATTGCTGTTTTTCTAGTGAATTGTTGTCTCAATCCGTTACCTCTGTCTTTTTGTCCCTTTCTCACTGGATCACTTGGAGGAAAGGAAGTGGCAGTTCAGAGCTTAATTTCCAGCTGGGTTTGAGCTACAAGAGCCTTCAGAAAGAAATCTTTTTATGAGAAGAATTTCTGTGCATTGATCTCACAGTTCTGTGAACTTCTAGAGTAGGGTTTCCTTAAAATAACTGCGTATCAAAGTTTCCTACACAGTGGTTTCTTCAAGTACGTGGACAGATAATGTGAAGTTAATAATGGAGCTTTTTACAGGTTATGTTGAGATTCTAACCTGTATGCAAGAAACTGATAATTCCATGTCTCTAATGGATCAGGCTTCAACCTCTGATTTGGTTTGCTAGGTTTCTTTAGGCAATTTGTAGTAAGGGTTTTTTTTTTTCCTGCCCCCTTATAAAAAAGAAAAACTAGACTGATACAGCCTGGGCCTTTGTAACCCTGAAGGTAAAAAGTAGTTCTTTTGTGATCATACATACTTACTATTTTGAGTCATGTTCGAGTATGTTGAAAATACTACCTTCCGCACAAAAGGATCTACAAAGGAAGCAAGCCAGATGTTCTTTCTAAGGAGTATCCAAATGGCAGATGAAAACAGTAGTAATCTTGAGGCCAGAATTCAACATTCATGTTGGATAGAGAACTTCTACTATGTCCTGACGGACAGCATAAAATAGCAAGCCAGTCAGATGAGAATCAAGATAACATTATCCTTAATTTGTAGTTGCCCAGAAAGTCTGAAATAATCCTTTGTTTGTAGTAGGATTTAGACACACTTTAGAAAGTGACCCCTTGGTGTATTTCAGAAGAGTGAGTGTTGGATTCTAGATACCTAAACTTTCAGGAAAGTACTTCTTGCTGTCTGGAAAGACCTTGACTCCTAAAGCTGAACTTCAATAATCAATTTCAGTGATATGGCACTAGTTAGGTCTATTGACTCATATCTTGGGCTGGAAAACATTTGGGAAGTCTCACATTTCACAGAGACTTTTTCACCTTCGGATTCTACTCATTTTAAGACTACAATACATATATATATATATATATATTATATATATGTGAATATTTTAAGACAAATACCCTATCCTTCATTGCATAGTGCTTAGAATTCTTAAATGGATCTCTCTCCCAGTAATCCTGGGCTTTTCAAGGAGCATCTGCTCCTCCCATCAAGTGTGATAAAATGTGTTCTTCCTGTGATTTAAAGCAGTTGTCCTGCCTGGTAGGGTCTAACATGATTACTCTGTGTTTTAGATTTTTGTTTGGTGTTTCTCAGTAGAAAGGGAAATGTCCTCTTTCCTTGGGTTTTTTGGTTTTTCATGCTGTTGATGGATGGGTGCACTAATGCAGACAAGAAGACACTTGTTTTTTGTACCTTGAATCTCCCACAGTGATGGGGGATATTACAAATACATGTGCATACAAACTTATGTAAACATAAGAGTAATGTAGACAGTAAAAATTATTTATAAGCTTGGAGGAAGTAACATCTTTTTATCATTTAGCGTATTTTTCATTTATCATTTAGTATTTAGCCTTTTTTAAAAAAATTAGAACTAGCTGCATTCTAACATGAGGGCTGAGAATCTTGTGCCCTCCTGACCTCTTCACTGGTATTTCCGAAAATTAGTCTTGCAAGGTAATACTCTGATTCTATAAAGGTGTTAATTAATTCTCTGAAATTAAAAAAGATAAGTAAGTTTGTTGAAAGTACTGCTTTATAGTACCAGCTCTAATGAAGTTTTTAGTGCTGCATTTACAAAGTAGCTCAAATGCACACTCTCAGAGTTTATTTCAGATTACACCCATTGTAATCTTAAGTGCTGAATTGGATTGAGACAGGCTGCTTTAATGTTATGGCATGAAAACATAATGAAAGTAAAGCACAAACTATACTGGGGTCTCTAACAGCTTCATTTTGCTAATTCAGAAAGTAAGAAACAAGCTTGGATGGAAAACAATGGAAATTACACTTTTAGGATTTCTCTCTGGCTGCTCTTTCCATTCATGTGTATTTTTCATGTGTGTAAGAACTTTTGAATGTAGTATTCACAGGTTACCATCTACATGTGATCTTGGAAGACTATACTGATGTTTCAAGTTAATGAAATTAAACTAAAACAAAGTAAATCCACCTTTCACCTTGATCCCTGTTTCTAACTTTAAGAGAGCTATGGTAAGGACATGTACTAAAAGATGATAGGTTTAATGAAACTTGCTCAAACTGTTGCCTGAGATAGCAACCTTCTGAAAGAATAGTATCCTTTGTAAGGCTACCTATGTAATTCTGAACCTTTGGGATAATTCTTCAGTATAATTACTGTTGATAGTTATTGTTCTACTATAGTGTTACCAAATTTTTTTTAGGATTCCTGAGTTATGTTAACTTCCCTAGTTTCACCCTTGTCTTCATAACTGTGGTGGTTTAACACCAGCTGGCAATTATACTCCAGATAAGCCACATCTCTTCTCCCTGCCCTTCTAGTAAGAGAGAAGGGACAAAGGCAGACACTATGGGTTGAGATAACAATTGCTGCAAGCAAACAGGAGTGGAATAAGAAACACACAGTAACAGCAGTGATATTGATAACAAAAGTATAGAAAATGAGAAGGTGCTTTACAAACAAAAAGAGGTGTTCACCGCCATGACTTACCTTTGTCTGGCTGCCAGGATGAAGACAAGATGGCAGCTGTTCCCGACCTCAGTGCCATGTGGTTTCACCAGACAAAGACTAGGTGGCAGGTGCTTCTCACAGCCAGCTCTCCTTGTTCCCAAGCCCAAGGCAACACAAAACAATGTCAGACAAACCCCTGAAAGCAAGACCATCCATGTCACACTGCACCACTGCATCATTCCTCATGGCTGTTTCTTGGAACAGTGACGCTGCTTTTGACCTCTCCACTCAGCTCCTCTGGACTCTGCTGTGCTCAGCACCCAGAGCCACAGTCTCCTGAGGGAATGTTTTTGCCATTCATTTCCAGTCGTGCTCGCTTCAGCTTTCAGTAGAATCAGCTGTTGGGATCCCCTTGTCACCCCAGAAATAGAGATGGATTTTGCCTCTACATATCTTGATAGCATCAGGGTACATGGTGTGTTGGTGCCAACTAAAGCCTTATATTCCTACGGGTCTGGTGAGCCAGGCCATCAGATCTGCGTTCCAGTAGACCTGATTATTCCTTTTACTCTCCTGTTTAGAGGCAGGGCGTTTCTAGGTCTGGTCATGGTACTTGTTGCTTTTGTAAATATGACCTGGAGGTCCCTTCAGGAGGATCAGAAATAACATCAACCTTTTTAATGTCTCTGAGGACTTGCCCAAGGGAAATGGGAGCAGCATTTATTTATACCAAAGAGTTTCATATGGTGGTTATCCTTCCTCTCAACACAGGTACCTGTGCTGCTACAGCAGAGGTGGGTTTTCCATCCCACTTCCTCGTGTATCCCCAGTGGTCATGCAGGTAGAACCACAGATTACCTTGTGGTGTGTACCCTCTCTCTCAAGCTGGGAAGCACCTGCTGCCTAATAGCAGAAACTCTTACCTGTACTGGCAGGGCATGGGACATTTCCTCCTTAAACTTTTGGTAGTTTTTTTTGAATTGTTGTTGTTGTTCCTCTTTAATTTCTCCATTAAATTGCTGTAAGGCCTTGGATCATTTCACAGATGAGATGCAGGCCTGTATTGGGATGGAGGTAGTATCTTCATAGCTGCAGTTTGGTAGCCAAATTGTTCACTGTTTTTCTCCTTCCTTCTATGACTTCACTGCCAGTGAGTTGGCATGTGACACCAGCATGCTCTGTAGGAACTTCTGCCACATGTTTTGTGCACGCTAGATGTCATCTCTATTTATAGGGGACTGGTTACTATTTCAATCCTTACAGGTTACCTCCAGCACAGCTAATTCTCTCAGGTACTGGATACCTTGCGTCCATGGTGTTCCATTTGTGTTGTTGCACTAAAAAGTCATCCATGCAAAGATACCTCTCCATCAGACTTGACAGGAGTTAACTTCCAGAGGCTGAGGGTTTCTGGTCTTTTCTATATCCTCTGGTCAGTGCCTGCATCCCAGGACAGGGATCCTAATTGCTTGGCTTCATTGCCATCTAGTGTTGCACCATTTGCCATAATATCCCAGCATCAAGCAGCCAGGTTAGAGGCTCACCGGGATTGCAGCTGTAATCTTTTTGTGCATCTCAAAGCTCACTCATGGATAGGGATCAGGTGATTATGTCCATGTCTCTTCCTCTGGTTTTGAGGGTCGTGTTTCTTCTTCATCACTTACTATGCAAATTGATTTGTTCTTGAATTTTTTCTTCTGAATAGGGGCAACTGCTACTGGCATGGGTTCCTCTGGGTCAGCTGCAGTTCGAGTGGCCTTGGTGCCTGTTGGTCTTCTTTCCTCTCCTCCCCGTGGGAGTGCTATGCAGTACCAAGCAGTGTCTGATAAGTAGTAGCCAGGGCCCAGCATGTTGCATAACTTCACGCCTCTCTGGAGCTGTCACAGCATTTTTCTTTCAAATATTCTGCCACTTTATCAAGATCCTGTATTTTTCAGGGGTGAACTTCCAAACCACTGGAGCAGCATACTCCTTTAAAAGCTGACTCATTTTCTGCACCATCCTATGCTACTCATGACTGTTCAGCTCCAGAGCAGTTCTCTGAACAACTTCCCTGGATGTCTCTTTCCTGAATCAAAACATGGTGTAGACTTCACTTATTCTAAATTTCACTTATTCTAGACTGTACTGAAGAAATTTCACAGACATTGCAATTAGAATACACTTTCTTTAACATCCAAGTGGAATTCAGGATTCTAAAAAACTGTTGTAGCAGGCCCAAAGGAGGAAAAAGGGGTGAAAGGCTGAGAAAAAGTCGTCCCCTGGCCCCCCTACGAGCTGGGTACTGTTACTAATGGATCCTCAGAGGTAGCAGTCAAGGCCAAGACAGGTGAACAGCACTGAACACACATCCCAAATGACCCTCATTGCCACTGATGTTATTGATGCACGGAATTCAGACTCCTCAACTAATTAAAGTTGTAAAGTAGGTATGTTTAATTGGCCAAGGTGCATGGGGGATCGTTCCTCCAAAGGCATGCACACCCTCAATGGCACTCGGCTTGAAATATATCTGGTTACAGGTTACATATGCATTAGATTACACAATACACCCATACATACTCATTACCTATCTCTGCTTGCTATTATAGTAAGTTCAAAAGTCATTTCCATATGCTTGCCTCTGCACAGTGCCTCCTGGTGGTCGTGGGCAGGGGTCTCAGGATGAAGTAAAAGCCTCTTCCTCGGGTTGAACTTTTTACCTTGCCTTCTTGCGCATACTCTCTTGAGTTCCTGGCCTAAGTGCAAACCCCAGAGCTGGCCCAAGCCGGTTCCAGGATTCGAGAACAGGATCTTGGTCACGGTCCTCTTCCCTTCATCAGTGGTCCTGCATCCTCCCTTACATCCCTCTGCTTGGCAAGCGCAAGGAGTATTGAACAGGCAATATATTGTTTAGCAAGCAGGTGCAAAATTTTAGCAATACCCACAATCAGCAATTAACCCTTAAAGCCTAAGCCCCCTGCATCAGTCCCCCCTTTTCTATAAAGTTAGTAAATTCTTCTACTAATGCACAAATTCTTTTTCTAACAAACCTTTACAATAAACATCTCTTAGTGCTTAACACAAAGCTAACATTTACTAAAATTAACAAAACAATTAAGGGGTGACGTAATGTATTTAGAATACCCAGTTGCAGTAGGTGACCATCCAAAAGCGCATCCCCCCAATTACGGGCTGCATCTCGTTTTTTCCTCTCCAAAACTTCGCTTATTTCTTGCGTGCCATGATGGAGGGTAACTAAGGTCTTTTTCCCGTTCTTTTGGATCTTTTTTTTGGGGGGTAATTTGATTTTATCAATTCATGAGAGACACCTGGTGCTGAATACGGAAAATCATACCCAATGATCCTGGTAAAATTACAAATACAGAAATTAAAATAATTCATTGTCTACTTCTACAAAAGCACGAGCAATTCTTAAGCATACGCAGCCTTAGCCAATATATACGAATACAGTCTTTTGAGTAGTACCTGGATGGATTTCGAAATGGCACATGCCTTGTTCAACATCAAGACATATGTCTGTGGCATCAATTGTATTACTTTCACAGATAAATCCTTGTTGTTCCTGTGTAATACAGGATTCTAAATTCACAGTTTGCCATTTCTTATTTACCATTCGGGCCCATACTCTATGTTCAGAAGGATAAAGCTCTGTGTTTTCATGGTTTAATCCTAATGCGATTATGAGGTGGATAACGTAAGTTCTGGCATTACGTATGGTAAGCACAAAAGCTGTGGTCATGTTAGTAGTAGGGTCGTAGGTAAAATTTACCAAGGTCCACCAAGATTGGAGCTTTCTTTCCGAGTCAGTGGCATTATCCCAGACAGCCTTTCAAATTTCAATAGGGAAAACACCTTTGTTTCCTTCCCTTGTAACTAAGGCAGCTATTGATTGCACCCGTAACTGTGCCTGTACACAGCTAAAAGCTAAAGACACATTGTCCCGGGCTGTACCAAGGACATCTGTTATCAACCTATGATCTTGTTCTTCAGCTTTTTCTCATTTTGGTGACACCTTTGAAATTTGCCACTAGCTAGTTCCTAATGCTAATAAAAAAATTATGAGGGTCGTCTCAGTTTTGTCAAGTCGCTGGTTGCAGTGGCCAACTTATTCATTGATATTTCTGAGTTGATCCGATTTAGGACCTCTAATCATGTTCCCAATACCCCAGTCAAATCCCTTTGCATTTGACCCTGGAAGGCTGCTTGCTTCTGCAGCCATACTGTCCAGCCTGCAAAAGATGCCTTTGAGAGAAGGGAACAGGCTGGCTGAATTTTACATTAGTCAATAATTGCTGGCCTGTGTTCCTCACTACATAAGGGCCAATTTCATAAATCAGATTCAGGTTTAAGTGGTGTGACTCGGGTTTGGGCTTGGGTGCTGGCGTAGGATGTAGCAGGCCCAGCCACAGCATTTATTTTGAATCTGTTTGAGAGCCCATTAGTATCATGGGCCCAGAGACAAACCACTTCAACGGTTTGTGTTAATGTAAAATTGTGCCAACAGTCTAATTCACTTGAATAGGTACAAATTTCATCATGCCTGTTTGTTGGAGTAGTCGAGACACTAATTTGGAGTCGCTTTCTTATAGGTAGTCCCGTTACTCACTCGGCGTCCTACTTTGATCTCTTCTCTTACAGTCCCCTGAAGTTGCCAAATTCCTTGTCCAAATTCCTTGTCTTTCCCATTCTTGCTTTGTATATACTTGACTTCCGTGCGTGACTGTCAATAAATTTAAATCCTTTAATTCAGAATATTTTTCCATGAGTCTAGTAAACCACGTAAAGGCTTGGAACCAAATGTTCTCTTTCCCATTAATAACTTTACAACCTGAAACTATAAATACAACTACAAATGAGCTGATCTTTGTCAAACCCATAGCTTGGCCTTTATCGCCTTTATCGCCTTTATCGCCTTTATCGCCTTTATCGCCTTTATCGCCTTTATCGCCTTTATCTTTTCGAAATTTAATTTGGCTATTTCCCAGTTGCATTCTGGGACTTCCCAGTTGCGTGGTAATGTGATTTGCTCTCCACACAAACATTTACAAATTAACAATTCTTCGTTTTCTCTTGTAAAACACTCTCTGCACCTTGGTCATGCTCAAGAGATGTGACAATAAAAACATACCCCACAGTTATGGCACTGGCACAATACCCACGGTTTACAATTTACACAATTAGTCAGTGCTGCTCTCGGATAAGTTACGAATTCTTTGTTTGCCAATTCAGGTAAACTTCAGTTTCAATTTGTTACCACTGGGGGGTCACTTTCCATGGGGCCTCTGGAACCTTCTTTACTCTGATGTGATGGATCGAGGCACTTTACTCTTTAATTTTGATTGCTGTGAGAGTAGTGAGAAGCACCTGGAATGGTTCTTCCCTCTGTGGTTCCAAAGTTTTTTCTGCAAGAGACTTCTAGTTGTTACCTTGCATTTCGCAGCGTCTTTTGCCTCTCGATCTGCCAGCTCATTTCCTTCTTTTAATTCTGAGCTCACTTTTGGTGTGCCTTACTGTGCATGATTGCTATTTCTTGTATTTTTCCCTTGTGAGTTCAACAACTCTCTTTCTTTTCAAATGGCTCCATGTGCGTGTACAACCCCAAATGCATACCTCAAGTCTATGTAGACGTTTATTCTCTTTCCCTTTTGCCATTTCCAAGGCACAGGTTAGGACACTTACCTCAGCTTTCTGTGCAGAGGTGTTTGTTGGCAATGGTCCAGATTCTGTTACCTCTCAGCAGGTGGTAACTGCATACCCAGCGTGTCACTTTCCACTGATGACATAGCTGCTCGCATCAGTGAACTAGGTCTCTGCGTCATCAAAAGGGGTGTCCTTCCAGGCAGTCGTGGTGGACCGGCTCCCCTTGGTTTCCGCTGAGAAAAGAAGCTGGGTTGACAATGTTAGTTACTACTATCTCTACATCGTCTTGTTTCACCGTGATGGCTTGGTATTTTAGGAACCTCTGTGGGGAAAGCGGGTGTCAGCCTTTCACCTCCAGCACTGTGGACACTGTGGGACACCAGCACAGTTATTTTCTGGCCTAATGTGAATGCATGTGCTTCTTGAATGTTTAGCACGACTGCTGCAACAGCTCTGAGGCACCCAGGGCATCCTTTAGCTGCTGCATCTAACTGCTTAGAGAAATAGGCCGCTGCCCACCAATATGGGCCCAGGTTCTGTGCCAGTATGCCCAGAGCAATCCCTTGGTTTTCATGGGAAAGCAGAAAGAATGGTTTACTTGCATCTAGGAGTCCCAAAGCTGGGGCTGACATGTGGGCATTCTTCAGCTGTTTGAAGGCCATGTGGCCTCTTTTTCCCACTGAGTGTCTCTGTTTCCACTCATAATGAGAGCATACAAGGGTTTTCCAAGCAACCCATAATTATAAATCCATAGCCTGCAGCACCCCATCATTCCCAGAAAGGTCCGCAGCTACTTTATTGTCTGGGGTTTCGGGGTCTGGCATATTGCTTCTTTACGATCTTGTCCCAAAGTTCGTTGTCCAGCACTGGTCTCATAGCCCACCCAGGTAGATTACTTTCTGCTTTACCACCTGGGCCTTTTTCTTGGATGCCCTGTATCCCTGAAGCCCCAAGTTCAAGAGGCTTACCATCCAGTCCATGCAAGCCTCTTCATCTGGGTAGCTGTTAGGAGGTCGTCTATATACTGCAGTAACTTTTCTTTTCTCTGACGGAGCTTCCCAGGGTTCCAAGACTTTGGCGAGTTGTTCACTAAACAGTGTGGGACTGTTCTTAAATTTTTAGGGCAACGCCCTCCATGTGAGCTGAGTTTTTCAAATGAGAAGATTTTCTGCCTGGCAAAAATTCTACTTCTTTTTTGTTCTCCTCTAGCTTCAGTATAACCAATGGATCTGCTAAGGTAGAGTCCTGGTCCTCTTCAGTCTTCTTTCATGTGCGTGACCACCCTCTCCCTTTCTCGGCTTCTCTTTACAAACGGCACACTCACACAACGTCCAAATATTACAAGTACTTCCTGTTTTGCAACCTGGGCAAAGGGGTGTTGTTAATCATGCATTCTGTGACTCGCTTCATTTCTCACAAACAAAACCAAAACTTGAAACTCTATACTGGCAATCGCTCACACACAAACACACAATAGCAGCAATAGTAACGTAACATTTATACTTCAGGGGGCCCCACTCGCCCAATGGTTACCTGCCCTGGTCTAACAGTTGCCTCTGACCACTCTACTACCCTCTGCTTTACAAGCAAGAGAGTGCCTTTACAAGGCAAGAGAGTGCCTTTGGAGTCAAGCCAAGGCAGAACCACTGAGGGAGAGGAATATGTCCAACTTGTCTAGCCACTCTTGAATTTTTATTTCCCAGTAATATTTTATTTCCCAGGTCGGCTGCTATACTTCTCTTACGTATCTCGTTTAGCCACGGTTCTGGTTAACACATAGAACAAATACCAATCACCACATCGAAGCATCAGGGGCCCCCCCCACACACACCACACGAATTTAAAAGGCTTCACTTATCCTTCTCCTGCTTTTATATACGCAGTAGCAGGTCTGTCCTGGCTTCCAGAAGCTGGAATGCAGCGGAAACCCTCCTGAATTCACCCAATCTGCACTATCAGTCAGCAAATCTCTCTCAGCTGGCTTCCACAGCCAGCATACAAGCCCCAAACCGTACCCAAACCTTACTCATACAGGGTCTGTGCTGTGTGTCAGATGTCTCTGGCAACTTACCAGCAGCTCTCTGGCCACACGTACGACTTACAGGCACTCTGTAAACATACCGTTTGTTTGCAGTCCCCAGAGGTTGTACTTCGCCCCCGCAGTGAGCGAACCAAGAAGCGGAGTTCCTTCGGGAAAATCCTGGGTCGCGGCTAAGACGTCTGCCCCTCAGCTGATCCTGCAGCTGGGCAGAGCCGCTCCTGCCTGGCTCACCAGAATGATGCGTGGAATTCAGATTCCACAACTAATTAAAGTTGTAAAGTAGGTATGTTTAATTGGCCAAGGTGCATGAGGGATCGTTCCTCCAAAGGCATGCACACCCTCAATGGCATTCGGCTTGAAATATATCTGGTTACAGGTTACATATGCATTAGATTACACAATACACCCATACATACTCATTACCTATCTCCGCTTGCTATTATAGTAAGTTCAAAAGTCATTTCCATATGCTTGCCTCTGCACAGTGCCTCCTGGTGGTCGTGGGCAGGGGTCTCAGGATGAAGTAAAAGCCTCTTCCTCGGGTTGAACTTTTTACCTTGCCTTCTTGCGCATACTCTCTGAGTTCCTGGCCTAAGTTCAAACCCCAGAGCTGGCCCAAGCCGGTTCCAGGATTCGAGAACAGGATCTTGGTCACGGTCCTCTTCCCTCCATCAGTGGTCCTGCATCCTCCCTTACATCCCTCTGCTTGGCAAGCACAAGGAGTATTGAACAGGCAATATATTGTTTAGCAAGCAGGTGCAAAATTTTAGCAATACCCACAATCAGCAATTAACCCTTAAAGCCTAAGCCCCCTGCATCATTAACATGTCGTTAACTGATACCACGCAGTACAGCAACAAAGCAATCCTGGTCCCTCTCCCTACTCTGAAAAAATAGCATCATGAGGAGCATGTATGGGAATATATACAGGGTTGAATATCACCCCCCCGTGAACAGATAGAGCAGCTGTAGCTAGGGAGTTCTGTACCTAATACACAGATTTTTAGATCATAGTTATCTTTACCCTTTCATGGCTCACAGTGGGCACCGATTGAATGTGGTGGTTTGACACCAGCCACAAATTAAACTCCAAATAAGCCTCTCCCCTTCCTCCTGACCAAGGCAGAGGCTATGGGTTGAGATTACAATTTAGTGAAAGCATGCAGCAGCGGAGTAAGGAATGCACAGTAATAGCAGCAATATTAATAACAAAAATATACTGGAAGAGAAGGTGCTTTATACACAAAAATGGGTGTTCGCCACTTCCATGTAGGTCTGTGTGGCAGTCAGGACAAAGACAAGATGCCGGACACTCCCTGAAGCACCGTGTGGTTTCACCAGACAAAGACAAGATGGCAGGCACTCCCCACAATTGGCTCATCCTGTCCCACAGGCCCAAGACGACGGAAAACAATGACAGTCCCCTGAAAGCAAGATCATTCGCATCATGCCACTGCCACTGCTTTGCTCCCCATGGCTGTTTCCCACCCCAGCGCCGCTGCTTTTGCCCTTTTCACTCTGCTAGGGCTCGGTTCCCAGCAGCACCAGGGCTTTTAACTGCTCCACTGGGCTCAACTGTGTTTGCCACGCAGAGTCACACTCTCCTGAGGGACAGGAATGGAGGAGGAGTGGCAAGAGAGAGCAGGGTCCACTCAGCTGATTCCAGCAACCTCTCTGAGGAAGAGAGGTAGACAAAGTGATGTCATTTCTGGGGGTCACTGACCTTTTTTTTCTCCCAGGGCCGTTCCCCACAGTGGTGATGTAGACCCTGTAGAAAGGAATGTAAAGCCATGCCCATCAGTTCTGAGCTCTACTCCCTCCCTCCAACCACAAGAACTTACTAGCAAACCTTTTAATATTGTTTTTCATTATGGCAAATAACTTGCCCACTTGTTTATGCTAAAATATTTTAGTAAATAATTAGAAATTGCAGTGTGCTGCCTCCTGAATTTTAAAGACACCTTGTCAAATAAAGACAGTTTGCACAAATTTCAGATTCTTCTAGTCTTCTGCTGCAGTTTTATCACTATGGCATTGTAATGTGGAGTTAACTTTAAATTTTGTGAGTTTATATCTGTCATAAGAGTGGTTCATGTTGGAAAGAGCCTTTAAAGAATATCTAGTCTAGCTGCCCTGCCATGGGCAGGGACTTCTTTCCGTAGACCAGGTCAAAGCCCCATACAACTAGTACCTGTGCAGTGGTACATATGTGTTTGTGTATATGCACACACAGTTGCATGTCAGTGCTCTTGTTTCTGTACAATTGTAGACAGCACCTCTCTGGGCAGAGATGAAACGGCAGAGGCCATCGTAGTGGAGAGGTAGTTATACTTGGTTTGGGGTCTTCCAGGTCATAGACACGTTTCTGAAATGTATTATTTCTGTGGTTGTCAGCTGCAAATCACTTTTATCTTCAGATTTTATGTACTGTAACTGTACTTTCTTCTCAGACATCAGATCTTATTATCTACACAAAATCCTAGAATAAAATAAAAGAAGTTCCTAATGGCTAATATGCTGGTTAAGCCGGTAGGATATTTCAAAACAAATTTGGAATTTGAGTTGCTGAATTCTTACACCACAGGAAAGCGTTTGGGATTTTTTATTAGAGAAGGAAAAAAGAAAACAGTAACAAACTAAAACTGGCATATTTTTATTCCCCACGTTATTTAGAGATATCTTTGGGAAGGTAAGTGCAGAAGACTTGCATAGAATGATCCTTTCTGCTTATATAATAAGGATTAGGTAGTCTAAATAACAGACGTGCTTCATCCGACTTGTTAGTGCTGGAACAAACTATGCTACTGCTTCATCTGAAGCATGTACTAGTAGCTCTGAGCTGTGTTACAGAAATCACAATGTTACTTACCAAAGAATCTAGTTGATGCATTTCAGTTTAGAATGGCTCCTTCCCCAGAACATTTTTGTGAAGTGCTGGTCCTCCCCTGAGTATCTGGCAGTGGAAGTTCTCAGTGAGTTGCCTACAGGGTGTTTTAGATAGCAGAGTAAAAATGTTGAAGCCCAGCAGGTGGTGCC
Source organism: Rhagologus leucostigma (assembly GCA_013397725.1). Taxonomy (NCBI): domain Eukaryota; kingdom Metazoa; phylum Chordata; class Aves; order Passeriformes; genus Rhagologus; species Rhagologus leucostigma. The sequence continues at coordinate 256,750 of VZTD01002350.1, forward strand.
AGAAGGCCTGATCACTGGTGGCTCTGACATCCAAAACAGACCTGAGAAGGTGCGAGCCTGCCACTTTTGTTAGAAATTGTATAATATGAATACAAGCAACACATGCTATTACCCTTCCTCTTTTTCCAAACTTTTACCCCTAAAGCATTTCCTCAGCAAATTACTTCCTTCTGTATTCATGATGATAAAATTTAAATATGCTGTTTGGGAGTAAGGCACTTAAAATTGTGGACTTGGTGTCAGCATTACTTATCACTAGTTTTGTGATGCTAACATCCCTCTTCAGTGGATAGTAGAGCCATGAAGCCTTTCACAAAAATTCTGTAAACAACATTGTTCTGTGTGTTGCAGTAAAATAAATGCATGTAATTTTATGGAAATACAGGCGTGGATGTTAACTAAAATTTATGCTAGAGAATTATCTTAGGTGGTTACACTTATTTTCATGGAATTAAAAGCTCATATAAACATTTTAATGTTTCTAAACAACTAAGTTTATAGAGAGGGTTAAGATGTTTCACAGGGAAAACTGAAGTCTGTGCAAGTTGTTTTTTCCATCATTTCCCTTTATTACTGCAAAGATTTTTTTTCATGACTTTATTTTTTCTGTCTGTATGTCGTGTCTTTCTGCCTATTTTGATAGAATGATTCTACTATTCTCATATAAAACTGGTATGATTGACAATTTTTAATGCTAGTGTTTTTAATCTAGCACTTAATAGTCACTGAAACACTCCACAATAATTAGACCACTATCAGGCAAAGTAGTAATCTAATTTCCACTTTTTTTTTTTCCTAAAGTATGCTTTTGTGTAGAAGGGGTTGTAAAAGCAGATGAGCAACATACCTGGGCTGGTGAGTAGCAGCTCACAAGTCAAAACAATGTCTGTCTTTTAAGTGAAACCTGCAGCTGCACTGATGGTGACCTGTGCTGTTGAGTGTTGGGGAAATGGGTGTCTGACAAGTAGGCAGTAGCACTTTTCTTCTGAAAGTTACTGGCAGTCTGTAAAGTCTAGTCTAACTTGCTTTGGATGTGTCACTTTGTATCCAGAAAACCCCTTCTTATGCTGGATTTGCTGTATCTGCTGCTATCAACAGAATGACTCTAAAAGGTTGATTGTTTCACAGGTCATCTTACATATAGCCAAACAAGGAGTATCTGCTCTTTTTTAACAGAACAGCTTATTGCAACTGAGCGTATCAGACGCATGTTTTGGTTTTGTGTTTCCTACCTGTATGTGAAACATGACATTTCTTTAAACTTGCAATAGAAGAGTTTTCATTTTGTGAGTTAATTTTTTTATTTGATGATTTTCCATAGTAGGAGATTGAGATACTTGCATGCTGGCATTCAGTCTGATGTTTTGTCATTTATCACAATAAAGAACCCTAAGTTTTACAGGGTTTGGTGTATTTTTAATCAAGTAAATAAGACTTACTTACATATTCTTAAAAATTCGAAGTGTTCTTAAAGTACATCAGTTTATTTTCAGAAAATCAGGTTTTATGCCTCCTTATTAGTATCTTCAGAACTGTCACTGTGCAACTGATATGTAGATTGAGTTCGGAATGCTAGTTTTAGGAAAGCACAAGTTTCATCTTCAGTAAGATTTTGAACTGGTAACAGTTATGGGCTTAGTTTCTAGAAAATCAGTTTAAACAGCTGGATCAGGTTTTAACTTCAGTAGCCTTGTGTCTATCCATAGGTTCAGAAAGTATAGTGAAGCATTTAATACTAAGTGCTAGCAAATGAATTGTGACTTTAAAAGGATTAGAAATAAATTTTCTGTTTCTGAAGCATGATTTCAAATTTGGGGCATAGTAATGATTGGGGATCTTCTATTAAAAAAACCTTAACTGGTAGAAAACTATCTTTTGTGGTGTCTTAGTTATTTTTCTACACATAACTGCATAAGCAATGCAATCGAAATATCTAGTACTTCATATTTTTACTATGAATTGGAAATCTTGGGAGAGGGAAGTGTATAATACAGGTGTTACAAAATAACTTCCTTGAATAACGGTTCAACAGGTTGTTGTAAAAGGGTGTATTATTTTCTAAATCTGAAGAATTTTCACATTTTGTGGATTTGTGGAGGTGATGGTGGTGGTTTCGTTTATGTTTTGGAGGGATTTTTTTTCAGTTTTGTGGGGTTTTTTAGATCAGAAGACATACGAGATTACAGTTATTTCTCAATTAATAGCTTTTCTAGAGAAGAATAGTTGATCTCCTGTGTGTTTATGCAGTACCTGGGAGACTGAGTATGGTAGTGTATCACAGCAGTGCTACAACTTCAGAGTTGGTTTTTCATAATCTGTGATGCTTCTGTATTAATGTGTTTTAGTCCATAGGAAAATAGGTCTGAGTTCAGTAGAAAAAATAATCCTTATGCTGTGTTTCCGGTAAAGTAGTTAAGCAAGCTAATTGTTTCCTATCAGAATATTGTTGAATATTGTTGCCTTGGTATCATTTAGCATTGCTGGGTATATACTGGTAGATTTCAGGAAGAGATGAAATGTGGAAAAACCAGTAAGTTTCTGTAAATATTTTTTTAATTTCACAAGTTCTTTTGAATTCCTGACTGTGAATGTCTTGAGTTAGTTCTTTATAAAAACTGCAGATTGCTGAATGTTTGTCTCCCTGTTGCCACTTTTTCTTGGATGTATTGCTCTTTGTTGCTGTATTGTTCCTAGAGGTCAATGGGTGCAATTAATGAAAGAATTGTCAAGTGTTAGATGTAAATGTATTTTTCTGTGCAAAGTTTTACCATACCTCAAGGTATGTTGAAACCTGTATGTTCCCTTATTCAGTAAGGCACAAGCTTAAGCTACAATTTTTCCTCAGCTAGATCACTAGTTAGCGGCATTTTTCTGGTTTTAACCCCTGTATGAAAATTGACATCTTCCAAAACTGAAGTAAAAGAGAGAAGACACTGCTGTCTCATAGATTAGAGAGGCTGTGTCTCTCTCACAGATGAGCAGTGACATTTCTTAAGGAAATTATCTGATTTCGCTTGCCTTAGTTGTGGGCAACACTGAAGTAGTGAATAAATGTTTCTGCCCCAAAAATGTTACTCTGAAATAAGTTCCCCTGTAATGCTTTCATTTTTTTCACGTGGTCAAAACTTCCTGTAATTAAATCCTGAAAAGGGCATTAAAAAGTTGTCCTCAGTTACCTCCCTCATCCAGAGGAATGTGATGACTAAATGCTTTAGGAATTTGATGAGCTTAGGTGGAGAGAATTACCAGAAACTTAAACAGATTTATGAATCAACAGATCTATGAACTATCGACCTCTCAACAAATTGCTGGCTTGAGCAGTCATTGCAGTGGAATCAGTGTTTTTAAAACCTTTCGTGTTGCATTTTTTTCAACAGACTTTTTAAAACTTCTGTGAAGCAAAGTTATTCTGCTGTGTGAGTGAGAGCATGTTATTTCTAACCAATGGAAAGAGTTGATTTGTGCTTTACCCTGGTAAAGGTAGTACAGTTTCTTCTAAGTTAGTAGTCATTCTTCCCTATGTTAAGTTCAATGGTTTTTAAAAGAAGCTTTTTTCTCTATGTAATTGACATAGTGTTGTGGAACTTTACTGTGACTAGGAGATAATACGTAGCAGCCCTTGTATTTGTTTGGCTGTATATTGCTGAATGTTTTCAGAATAACAAATGTGAAGGAATATCCTGTTGTGTATGAAAACAAGCATTAAAGTGAGACTTGGTTAAGATAGAATATTTTTGTTCCAAAATCAAGCTGCTTATACTCCACCTGTTTTGTTTTTCAGAGCACTGTAATTGAAAGTGCATCTTCTGCATTTGAGGAAGGACAAGTTCTTGATTGAATGGTGGATTAGTAAGTGGTTGTCTCGTCTTAAAACTAAAAAGATAGCCTGGAAGTCGGAACGAACTGGATTTTCACCCTAGTCCAGCAGCTTTGCTGCTCACTTAAACACAGATGAATGAAGACCCCATTTGGAAAATCACCAGGTCAGCGGTCCAGAGCTGATGCAGGTGAGGTGTTCTTTCTGGTGATTCTCTTTGCTTTTAATGGATAAAAGGTGTTCTTACTTCATTGACTTTTTAAATATGTTAATGATTTTCTGCAGATGTTAATGATTTTATGTAAATGTCATCATTCCTATTTTAAAAGAAAAGTTACTTTTGTTCTAGAAGATCGTGGATTGGAAAGACATGATCTAAATTTAGCAGTACAGATCTGACCTTCCTATTTTGTGTTGTGTCAAAAGTTATTAATCAGTGACCTGTGTGAGGAAAAAACGTATTTTTTATCACCAACCATTGTGAATTGGAGCATTTATGAAATTCTCGAGAAACCAACCGACAAGTGTAATTGGGAAAGCTCAGTTAACTTTTAAAATACCCAAGCAATAGACCATTCTGGTGCTTTCAAATACTTGTGTGAGTCATTAAAAACTAAAACAACTGCTCTGGAGGATTTCACCCTTTGGAAGATTGCTTGTATTTTACCTGCGACTGTGTTAAAATGTGCTATCACTTATTTGAAACATGTACTGATTCTGAAGGTAATACAGTTACCTTTCAAGTGGCAGTTACAGGTTTCAAAGGAGAGATCCAGTACAAAGTCTTAAACACTTGATTGAGTGACCAAATTGAGACAGTGATGAGTGGAACTCCTCAGGTGTCAGTATTGGGAGCAGCATTGTTAAGCATCTTATTCAGTGGTAGGGATGGTGGGATTGGGTGCACTCTCAGCAAGTTTGCTGACGACACCAAGCTGTGTTGCTGTCAGCACGCTGGAGGGAAGGGATGCCATCCAAAGGAACCTGGACAGGATTGAGAGGTGGGCCTGTGCATACCTTGCCATGTCCAGCAAAGCCAAGTGCCAGGTGCTGCATCTGCATCGGGGCAATTCCAGGCTGGACAAAAACAGCCTGGACGAAGAATGGATGGAGAGCAGCCTTAACAAGAAGGACTATGGGGCATTGGCAAATGAGAATCTCAACGTTACCCATCAGGGTACACTCACAGCCCAGATGGCCTCTCACATCCTGGGCTGCATCAAAAGCAGTGTGACCGGCAGGTCGAGGGAGGTGTTATTGCCTCTCTAGTCCGCTGCCATGAGACACCACGTGGAATACTGCATCCAGCTCTGGGCCCCTGACGTAAGAGTGATGTGGACCAGTTGGAGTGAGTCCAGAGGAGGGCTGTGAAGATGATCCAAGGCCTGGAGCACCTCTCCTATAAGGGCAGGGTGCAGGAGCTGCAATTGTTCATCCTGGGGACAGAAGGCTCCAGGGTGACCTAATTGTGGCCTGCAGTACCTGAACGGGACTTAAAGCTGGAGAGGGACTATTTACAAGTTCATGTAATGACAGGACGAGGGGAAATGGCTTCAAACTGAAAGAGAGTAGGTCCAGAGGATGGTCATGAGTGACCAAAGGGCTGGAGCTCCTCTTGTACGAGAAAAGGCTGAGAGTTGTTGTTCAGCCTGGAGAAGAGGAGGTTCCAGGCAGTACAACCTTTTAGTTTTTAAGTGGGGCTTATGAAAAAGGCAGAGAGAGGCTATTTGCCAAGACCTTCAGTGACAGTACATGGGGTAATTGTTTTAAACAGAAAGAGAGTACAGTTAGGTGTGAGTATACAGAAGAAATTTTTTATGATGTGTATGGTGAAACACAGGAACAGGTTACCCAAATATGAGTGACTCCTCATTGGAAATGTTTATGATCATGTTCAAAGGGATATTAAGCAACCTGATCTAGTGAAAAGTCCCTTCCCCCATCATAGGGCTGAACCATGTAACCTTAAGAGGGTCTGTGAGATTACCTAGAACAGCTGTAAAAAAAGAAAGAAGTTGTACTTTAAGAAGTAACTTTTAAATAGGATTTACTGAGCTTTACAGCATTATGGATACAAATTTTTTGCCTTCCTTTTTCAAAGATGGCTGCTACTTGCCGAGAAACTTGCCTTCCTTTTTCAAAGATGGCTGCTACTTGCCGAGAAACTTTATGAACAACACATAGTCTTCCAGAATAGCTACATCCTAAATAGAAATGAGGGTTTTAAGTCTTGCCTATAAAATTGGTATCATCTGGGATTGGATAATAAAGCAGTAATGTAGTCTTAATCAGAAGAAAAAAAGAATAAAAGGATAAGATACAGTGAAAGAGTGGAAATAGTATTTGTATTTTATATTTGATATGTTAATCGTGTAAAATACAATTTCTGGACTCTAGGAGACTCTTGGATCATGTACAGACTGCAAAAAATTATCTGGAGGTAGAGATAGATCAATGCTAGTGTCAGGTACTCATAGAGGGCAAAATTTAATGCATTAAGAAAACATATTTCGACTGGCTTTGATTTCATCCTGTTGTAGAGACTTATCAATCAGTGACACTACAGGCTGGTAGCATCTTCAGCAAAGCCAATTTTCAGCTGTCTTGTCTGACTGCCTAGGAAGGAAATGCTTTTATGTGTTGTAAAATGGGTGTAAAGGAAGAGGTACATGTGATTTATAATAACTAGGCTTTTGAAATCTGTCTCTCTCTGGGAAACGTACTTTGTACATAGTTCGTTTTTGAGAAACAAAGGATAGAATTGAAGGTGGAGAAAAGAAGGAAAGCTAGACTTCTAATTTTTACACAACAGTAGAGTACATGGCTATAGACTCTAGGAGTTTGTCAAAGCATAGAGTTGCTTTCCACGATGTAGTTTGAGTGAATCAGAGAGGTGCTCTTGGCGATGTGCCTACCTGTCTCTCTAGTTAGTGTATTGCTGTCCCAAATGTAGGAGAAATACAGATTTTTTAAAAAAAATTAATATACAGTATAATTGATTGTAAAATAAGATGCGATTACCCTGTGTTAACACAATTGACCCTTTTAAATCTAACAATCACGTGTTTAACGCTGTGTAAGTGAAAGACATGGTCCTCTGAAGTCTTTCTTAGAGGTATTCTCCTGGAGATACAGAATCCTACCAAACTGCATGGTGGTCAGGAGCAATTATAATGCCTATACTGGATGGTTTGAGAACATAAAAGTACTTCCTTAGTAAAGAAAACTTTTAACACATATGTGAACATATAACTATTAAGTCATATATGAGCATTTGTATTTTTTTCACCCTGAAAAGGAAGTGTAAATTGTTTTAGTATTGTCTGTATGAACTAAGAGAAGAGATCATGGATGTGAATTGCTTAGAATTGCAGTTTCTGTAGGAATCTTTTCTGCACGGTTAGAATTTGGTTTATGTCTGTAATTCTGACCTACTTCAATTAAAAGGCGAATAGGCGTCTGGTTGGTACAAGGGTACGTTTAACCTAGGATCTTCAAATACTTGCTTATTGATAGTTGTATTAAACATCCAAATGCCATTACTTCATGTATTTGAAGTAAATAAACTGGGAGCTCTCTTAAGATACTGCCTGACTTAAGATGATGGGTAATATTTAGTTGTCTGTGTTGTTTTTGGTATAGAGCTCGTGACATCAGTGAACAAGTTGAATCTTATCAAAAATTTGAAGATCCCAAGGTGAGAAGTTAGCAAACAGCAAAATCCCATTCCCAGAGGTCAGCATAGCTTCTACTCTGTACTTACTGCAAATGCTGTAGTAAATCTTCCTCCTGTGTAGGTCTAGTGCTTCTGTTCTTGACTTTGGAAGATAAATGCTTCATATCTCCCTTCTTACTCACAGGTTCCCGAGTCCTTGAGCAGAGGATAGAAAGCAAATTCTTGTGCTGCACCATTCTGGTTTTTTATTGTGTTTTTACTTGAGCTAATTTAGCCAAAATCTTACTTTTCTGTCATTAGCCGGAAATGTAAAATGTAGACTACATGTATTCATCTTCTAGTGATGAAGTTCCTCTATTTTGTAAGAACAGTTCTTGGATTTTCAGAAATTACTTTAATAAAACATCACCATATTTTTAATAAAATGTGTTTGATTATATTATGTATTAGTAGAACACAGCCACCTCTTATACAGAGTGGTAACTGACATGGTTAGACAGCTTTTTTTACAGGTTGCAATAAAGTCCTAAAGTCTTATGGGTTTCCAATCAAATTTTTTGTGATGCTGTTTTTGTTTTTCCAGCTAAGTTCTTAACAAACACTCAGTTTAATTATTTGGTTTTGTAACAGTCAAAAATTACAAGTACGATCTATACTGCAATAATTGACAAGAAAGGCTTCATTTTTAAAATGGAACATTTCAGATATCATTACTGTTGGAAATGCAGGTTCCTGAAGATCTGATGCAAGCTTGAGTATACGAAACATAAGATTATTTTAATTATTAATTAATTATATTAATTCTGCCATTTCTGTAACTTTGTGTATGCCCTCTTAAATTTTTCATATAAAAATAAAAATAGTAAAATATTTGTGAAGACTTTGAAGGTTAATGGTACTGTCAGTACTGACTCCTGTGTGATTCTGTTAATATAATGAAAGTTTTCAATACGTATATAATTCCAGTTATGCTTGGAACATGCACATAGTGTTAAATTGAAAAGAATTTATTTATTTAGGTGTATAGAGAAATTAAAACATTTCTCTGTAAGTGTTAATTCAAGCAGTCCTAGTTAAAATTCTAGGCATGTTTGTACATAAACACGAGGCGTTAGAGTTACACATGGGTCAGTCCAGCACTGTGACCAGATTGTTTTAGATATGGCAAACAAGAAGCAAAAAAATCCAAAACAGCCGAGAACAAGCTACTCTGAAATTTAAATACATACCATTCAAAACCATTGCAGTGAGGAAGACAGGGAAAATCAGGATCAAGCCAGATATATTCTGTCCATGTAGTCACCATCAGCCATCACTTTAACAGGGGCTATTTCAGTCAATCTTAGGAAATTATCTCTATGCAGGTGGCCATTGGCTGTGATCTGAGGCTGCAGTTTTCATTCTAAGAACTAATTTTAATTTTTCTAGCTGTGCACATCACCTTTTATATATGTTATCTTTTGAAAGTGTTTTTCTGTCATTTTGTTCTTGCGTATTTCGTCTGCCGAATTCTTTGTGGCTCCTCATAAGTGGCTTTCTAACAACCAGCAGAAGCCTGATTTCCCCTTTCCTCTTTTCATCTTATTAAAAGCTTTCCATTTTTCATATTCATCCCAAATTATCACTGGGTCGAGTGCAGTGTTCTTCTGTCTGTAAAAATTTGTTTATTGTTAGATTTTTATTTGCTCTGTTAGACAAAGGTAGTGCTGGTCTGGATAACTCTGGAAGATGTGTGTTTGCATCTCCTTTTATTAACTGAAGGGTGAAAGCTTAAAACAGCCTGTTGATTCACTATTGTTGCTGACTGACCATCTCAACTATTGTCCCTGTTGTGTTTAGTTCAGCTTTCATTTTAATAGTTGCTGTCAGTCACTCCTTAGGTTCTTCATGGAGCTTCTGTGTTGGGTTTGCATGGCCTGGTACCAGGAGGGTGCAAGGGTGACTTCTGTGAGAAGCAGCTAGAAGCTTCTGTTGTGTCCAACAGAGCCAATGCCAGCTGGCTCCAAGATGGACCCACCGTTGGCTGAGCCCATCAGTGATGGTGGTACTGCCACTAGGATATTGTATTTAGGAACAGGGGAAAGATTCTCCACCACAGCAGTTGCAGGAGAGTAGTGAAACTATGTAAGAGTAGCAGCCCTGTAGACAGCAAAGTCAGTGCAGAAGGAGAGGGAAGGAGGTGCCCCAGGCACTGGAGCCAAGGTTCTTGTGCAGCCTGTGGTGATGATCATGGTGAAGCAGCTGTGCCCCTGCAGCCCACAGAGGACTCTACACTGGGGCAGGTGGATGTGACTGAAGGTGTCTGTGTGCCTGCAGAAAGACTGCACTGGAGCAGGTTTCCTGGCAGGACTTGTGGCCCCATGAGAGAAGAGCCCACGCTGGAGCAGGTTTGCTGGCAGGACTTGTGACCCTGTGGGGGACCCACTACAGAGCAGCCTGTTCCGGAAGGATGGCACACTGTGGAAGAGAGCCATGCTGGAGCTGTTAGTGAAGTACTGTAGCCCCTGAGAAGGATTCACGTTGGAGAACCTTGGAGGACTGTCTTCTGTGGGAGGGACCCCACACTGCATCAGGGAAAGAGTGAGAGGAGTCCTTCGCCTGAGGGAGAACTAACCCTAACCCTGAGGAGAAAGAAAGAAGCAGCAGAGACAACATGATTAACTTGAGTGCACCTTCATTCCCTGTCCACTTGTGCTACCTGGGAGAGAGGAGGTAGAAAAAAATGGGGAGTAAAGTTAGGCCCAAGAAGAAGGGAGAGCTGGGAGAAGGTATTTTTAGGATTTGGCTTCATTTCTCGTTATCTTACTCTGACTTGATTGGTAATAAATTTATATTCCCCAAGTCAAGCCTGGTTTGCCTGTGATGATAATTGTTGAGTGATGCCTCTCTGTCCCTCTCTTGACCCAGGAACCTTTTGTTGTATTTTCTCTCCCCTGTCAAGCTGAGAGAAGAGATAGAGCATCTTTGGTGGGCACCTGGCATCCAGCCAAGGTCAGCTCACCACAGCTTCATGTGCACATAGCCCATGTCTGCCTCTCTAGAGCCTTTTCCCAGGTCACTGTAGCAGGTCACTGATCAGTCATAACATGAAGTGTTTGGATTCTTTACATTTTGACATTCAATATGAAGACTTTCATGTAAGTTTTTAAATTATTTTTCAATAATTTCAACATCTTTTATATTGTAGGTCATGCAGGAGTGTCTGCCAGCATGATGAAGAAAAGAACTTCCCACAAGTAAGTTGTTAATATATTTACTAAAGAATAGCTCTCAGTAACTGGAAGTACTGTTCTAGAAATATATCTGTATTGTTCCACTCACTTCGTTCTTAAAAATTGTGGAATAATATTCAGTCTGTATATGTGTGTAGAGTCAGACTTTTAATTCTTTCAGGAGGGTAGTAGGAAAGAAAGCCCCACAGATAAAGTTTTAAACCTTGTTTTGACTGTTAACATTATATCTTTCTTGAATACAATTTTGAAGTTCTTTCTGGAATCTGTAGAGAAATATTTTCAAGCCTGAAGTTAGCCGCATCTGCTGTAGGATGTCTGTTCTCTGGCACAGAGTTCATGCAGTCACCAGGTCAAAAAAACCTGCAGATCATGCTTAGTAAGAACCCAGTTGGGAAGGAATCTTACATATATCTAATCATGTATGCACTATAACTGTAGTGGTGGAAAATATTTTTCATTTTTTAACAATTAAGAATGTACTGAAATACTTCTCTAAGGAAGCTGCTATTAGTATGTTAAGGAAGGGTACCTGCTTTTGTGCTACACTTTCATGGCATGTATTTTTCCATCTACAACATTTTAAATAGTAGCAGCTGAACACTGGTGAGTAGCTGTGTGAAAGTAGATGTAAACTTCTTGGTATAATTGGTCTTAGTGTCATACAGCAAGATAACATATCTGGCTATATGTGGCGAGAGAAATCTAAGCTGGGTAAGTGGGAAACTTAAAATTTTCTAGCTGTTTTTAAGTGTAAAGTCATATAGTGTGCATCAATCACAAGCAATTTATTTGGCAGGTATATTTTCCACAATTAATGTAGTTAATCACTGTTAACAGTATTAACTGTTTCCCAGAGACAACAGCTGATGTAAAACTACTCTGATGCCTTCCACCAGCTCATCATTACCCATTCTTGTCTATCTTCATAGAAGGCAAAGAGAAACATTTATTTGTCTAGGGGCAGGTAGAGTTGGTTAAAATTTAATTTCTCTTGTTCTCTTTCAACCGCTCAGAGAAAGGAGTGTATGATGGGAAGACTATCAGAGGTGGGTTGCCTTTTGTACTTGAGGGTGGCTAGATTTGTCTTTATTGTTGTGTTAATATACACTTATTTAAATAACTAAATAGGCTGTAAATTTATTAGCATAAAGGCTTTTGTGGGACATAAGAAGTTTTGATCCTAAGTGACATAATTTTGAGGTTTTTTACTTAAGCATCCAGCTTAGTTTTATGTTAATTTAGCCTAGTTCAATTGTGTATTATTTAGTTAAGGTTTTTTTTGTACCAAGCCAAGATGACTTCTTGTGTGCTGCTTACTGACTTGTCTGAGAATGAGGTAGAGTAGTAGAATATTGTTTATATTTATAGTTAACCGTAAATGACTAGGGTATGAATATGATGTAATACTATATGCTGCTACTATTCTGAGCCAGTACGATAGACCATGAGTTAGTAATGTATACTTTGTCACTGATTTAGCTATTTATTTAGTTACCTCCTCATTTAAGGAAAAAGAAAAAGAAGCGTACTGGTACTCAAAGGCTATTGAGGAGATTTTAAACGAGCTTCAGAAGGTTTGCGGCAGAGGAAGGAACAAGGCCTGACTCAGTAATTGAGGATGTGATAGAATGAGCAGTGTGGATGAGCCTTCTGAACTCTTTAAATGGTAGTTAACTGTTGAGTCTTTTGGATATAGTTCCCGTGGTTATAGGACAGTTCTTCCAAGTGCTCTGTCAGTGGGTAGTGGTGATCTCTGCCAATATGAAGCTGACCTCACTGGCATCAGATCAGTCAGTAAACTCACAAATGCCATTTTTTCCCACCCTTAGTATAGAAGGAAGGTACAAGAACTAGCACAAGTATGAAACAATCCTTTCTTCATAGGCTCTCCAGATTTCTTGTAGTTGGCAGTTCAGAGACTTTGAGGCGTAGGTTATACCTGCAATTTAACTACAAGTGAACTTAAACATTTTGAAATTTTGATACCACTTTAAGGTAACATACTCTTGGCTTCTACATCTAGAGCTGAAATTCGCAACTGAAGGATTTTTTTTCCCTTTTGAGGGAGTACAGAAAGTACTTTAAAACTTCTGTCTTAATTAATGTGCCTTATAGTCTGAATATTGTGAAAAGTAGCTAGTAACAATTCTCCAATCACCATTCTGTTATTAGTGATAGACATTAATAAGATCACAGTTGTATTAATTTTTGTGTCCTATTTTTAATAACTTTCCTGTTTTGTACCATGAAAGATTTGAAAGCATACTGACTACTGCTGCTGTACTGCTTCTATAATGTTTTATAGTTTTCATTCCAGTTTTTCTGAGAGATGTGGTTTTCTTTTATCCTTCTGGGTTTTCTTTTCCATGTGGTGTTTTTCTGACATGACATAGTCGGGATAAAAAACAATCAACAACCAAACCTAAATGGATAACTTTATACGTTACTGGGCATTGCCATTTCCATTTTTCTAAAAGCTAGTTTGTGTTTTAAGCACAACCCTCTGGTAATGGCTGATTTTTCTGCTACCAGTCCTCTGCAGTTCTGCACTATGTTGCTTTTCCTGATAGCAGTTGCCAAATTAAAGTTTTTGCAAGGACCATATAAACAAAGCTTTAAAATCTGTGCAGATTTCCTTCTGGCTATGTAGTCTTTAGAACGTTTCTAAAGTATCTGGTTCTGATAATGAAACCTTTCCATATTAGGTTTTACTTAACAGCTTACAGCCTACAAGATAAAGAAGACGACCGGAAACTTTAGGGAATCAAAGAGTCATTTACAATGATGATGTGTCTGATGTGTCAAGAACTATTTCCAGGACTTGTTATTTTCTCTTTTTCCTGGATTCATGTCTTACATGTCTAATTGTTTTCAAATATTCAAGAGCAAATCTCTGTGGAAATTTTAAAGATTATTGTAATGAAAGAGAAGGAAAAAATTGTGTTGGACCTTCTGGATAGAGCATCGTAGAAGGTTATTTGTGTAACTTGATTTATCACAAAAATGCCACACTGTTGAGGAAAGGAGAGTTGGTTACTCGGTTGTCTTACATGGAAGTACATTCATAACTTATTGATAGCTAGAAACTTTTACTTGCTTTCTTACTACATGTTCAGATGCAAGAAGCAGGTTTTCCTTGGTAGTATACTAGTTGGAATATCTCATTTTTTAACAGTATGAACCACTTCAAATGAGAAGTGAGCAGCTGTTCAGTAATGCAACCTTCAAACAAAAATTTGAACTGCAAGTACACCTAGCGGGTACTGACTTGTAGTTAAATTTCTAACACTCTTTGCTCTATGAGGTATTTTAAACATAGTTACCTGTTTGAACTCAGTTATGTTGTCTTATTCCATCTTTTTTTAGAATGAGTGTGAACCTTACTGCCTTATTGTTCCAAATTAAATATTAAAGTGGATTATGCTTTCTAGGCAGAAACTAAAGTTGTCTGTGAGGTTGAATATCGATAGCATTATAATCTTTTTCAAAGATGAAATAATGAGCAACATGAAGTGCTTAGACTAGATAAAGCAATGTCAGTTTTAACTTCTTCTATCTCTAGTTGTTTTTATTCACTTCATAATGAAGCAATGTTGCATTAGAACTAAATAAATGAATTGAATACAAAACAAACTCAATTTTATTGTCCTAACAACCAGATCTCTGGTCTTACTTTGTACTAGTAAGCTATTGCTGACACTTACTACAATTAGAAATACAGATATATATATACTTGAGCAGAACTAGAATTTGAAAATGCATTCTAGTTCTTGCATAAAATTAGAACCAGCTTTGTGGGACAGTGTCTTTTTACAGGAACTCCAACCCGTTCCAGTTATCTGTGCTATCAAAGTTAGGAATGCAAATCTGCAGTCTGATCTTTGAAAACCTCAAATGATAGCAGAAGTGAAATTTGAAAACACCCTTGCTAAGATCTTCATAGTGAATTAAATTCTGGAGGTGGGACAAGTACTGAAGTAATAGTATATCTTGCTTTTAATAGTTATGGTTGCAGTTATGATACAGCGTTAAACATTCCAATATCGTATTGTGAGTGTATTATTCTGAAATACTGCTTCCAAGATTTCAGTGGTGTGATTGTTATCTGTGTTTTTTGGATCATCTAGGGACTTCTGTGAGAGCATTCATTATTCTTGGAGACCTTTTTCTTTGATCACTAATCTAAGGAGGGATTTTGCCTTCTGCAACTGATCGTCTTTTACATATTGCTTTTAAGCTAGTTGTGTGCATATATTACTGCTATTGAAATGATGTGTGTTACAAGTAATAGCCCAAAAAATTATTTCACAACTAGTTGACATCCAGGAGAATTTTGTATATTGTCATAATGTCCCTTAGTTTCTTCCATTTGTGTTCACAATTGTCAATTGGTGTTTTTAATAGCTGGATAAAACAAAACTTGTATAACACTTTCAGTGATTTGAAACTGTTAAATAGCTTACATTACAGTTCATCACAATAGCAACTGTTACTCACCAGAGGGAATTTCCATGCCAATTCCATGAAAATATCAGAAGGACAAAAAAGTTACATAATCAGTTTTCCACATAAAGGAATATCCCTTCTATGGCCATTTATATTACAAGCAATTTTTCATTTTCCATACTAAATACCAGGAGTGTTGTTGCTGTCATGTGTCTTTAAAACTACTTGGAGTCAAAATTACCTGTAAATAAAGAAGCCTAAATTTCTTCAGGTGGAAGCGGGTTTGTTTAAGGGAAAACAAACATTTGGAAAGAATTTCAGTCAGCCACATAATGCTTCCACTGACTTCTTCCTCCTGGGAAGGCGTTGTTTACTGTTCTGCAGAGAGCAACAAGGTAGTAAAGTTGTAATACTGCCAGTTGTAATACTTTGAGATTTGATCAGGTGAGTTTTACTTTCGACATTCAGTGTAGCAAGGGGTAGAATAGTTATTTTGGCTTAAGCAAACTAGTTTTAGAATTTACTGCTAGGAAACTGACCTTATACAGCACATCAAAAACATATCGCTATTCTTAATTGTGTTTTTCTTTTTTCCAATAAAATGTGATAAGTGTTATCCCCTAATTTGAGTAAGGTGTGCTAAGCTATAAAATGTATTGTCATGTAAAAGCATACAGCTATTTTCTGAAGTAGAATTTTGAATGTGTATGTACTTGTTTAATATTAATGTTTGTATCTGTGTACAGAAAACATAGAAACAATGTGGGACCAAGCAAACCTATTTCTCAGCCACGAAGAAATATTGTAGGCTGCAGGATACAGCACGGATGGAAAGAAGGGAGTGGACCTGTAACACAATGGAAAGGCACAGTTCTTGATCAAGTTCCTGTAAATCCCTCGCTCTATCTCATAAAGTATGATGGATTTGATTGTGTGTATGGACTAGAACTTCACAAAGATGAAAGAGTTTCGGCACTTGAAGTTCTTCCAGACAGAGTTGGTAAGTGTTTAGGGTTTTTCTCCTAAATAAGTGTACGTATTGGCTGACATTTATCACTGAATGTTTTCCACTAATTCCTCCAGACTTCCCCCAAGATAACGTGACCATGTAAATGTTACTGTTCAATTTCATTTTTGTCTCATGGCAGGTAATCTAAATTCTTTAATTTTTTTTTCTGTTCCACAGAGTTTTGATGATGCTAGTGAGTGCAGTTGCTGTCTTCTTTAAGTAGTATGCAGTACATTCTGTAGTTTTTAGATTAACATTGATATTTCTGTTAAAATTTCAACTCTAAGCTATCTAGACTATATTGTCTATTTTGTGCATCTAACAGTAATAAGGTCACATTTTTTCTTGTACTACCGCCATGTACTTACAATAATGGCAGGAGGATGTCTTCTAAGTGAATTAACCTGATTAGTAATAATGCTTTTTCTTTTTCAGAATTAGCACTGGATTGTTAAACAGCAGGTTTTTCAATCCACCAAGTTTGGTATCTACTCAAGTAAACACTAGTTTGTAAACAGAAGACGCTGTTGCTTCTTCTAACTGCAGAGGAATTTGTAGCAGTCTATAGGGTGGCATTAGGAGGAATCAAACCCCAAAGTTGAATTAATAACATCGTAGAACTGTTCTGAACTAGGCCTTTTGTTTCTCCTGTCTGCCTCTCCCTGTCCAGTGTCTGGTTAAAGTTCAGAGTCTCTGCTGCTGTGGCCTCGACTGATCTCTCGTTAGCATGCATTGTGATTGTTTAATCACGAGGAGTACAGTAATTCATTGTTATTTTAACAACATTCTGAAGTTCTGTAGTTCTGCATCAGTAAACTCTCTGGAATGGACAGTATTTGTTTTTTGTATGAATTTACTAACAGCCAGTCAGATCTGTGCATTGATCAGCATAAAGATTATTTTTTACAAAGATACATATCGGTGCTTTTGAATGAATTTATGGAATGCTGTCGTTTCAGCTTCGTCTCGAATTAGTGATGCTCACCTGGCAGACACAATGATTGGTAAAGCTGTGGAACATATGTTTGAGACAGAGGATGGCTCAAAAGATGAATGGAGGGGGATGGTTTTGGCTCGAGCTCCTATTATGAACACATGGTTTTATATTACCTATGAGAAAGATCCTGTCTTGTACATGTACCAGCTCTTAGACGATTATAAAGAAGGTGACCTTCGCATTATGCCCGATTCAAGTAAGTAGGCCACTTACTGTTTTCTTCTGGCAGCTTTTTGTATTAAACACTTAGCTATGGTTTATTTATGGACAGGAGAGCTGACAAACAAGCATCATGTTCATTATTCCCTTCAATTTTTTTTTTAAAAGTATCGTAGCTAACAAACTTAGTAGTACAACAAAGAACATCCATGTTAACTGCTGAAATATTTAACTTTCCTTAGCAGTGACATATGCAGGCAAATACTTCTTCATAATTGTTCTTAATTCTGTAGAAAATATGGGTGTTCTTCTGTGGAAGACTTTATGTTTGGGTTTTTTAGTGGAAACTGACAAACCAGAAGTCTTCCACTGTTGTTTTCTTACAGACGTGTCACATCTTGTGGAGTTGGCTCTTGATTTGTGTCTCTGAAGCAGTTCTTGTGGGAATGAATAATATTTTGGGTCCAACTGATAGAGTAAGACCAATTTCACTGAGCTATGTGTCTTCAGTGTGAAAAACTTCTTCAGTAGTTGCTTGTAGGAAAGAAGTACTCATTTTTTGAAAATTGATTTTCTCTCACATTTTGTAACACTAGCAAGAAAAAGATTTCAGCATATTAGGGATATTTTTCCTCCCTTTTTGAATGGGAAGTCGTCTTCTTCTTCAGGACTTCTGTTAATGTAGAAGGATTTTCACAGAGTCAGTATTCTTCTAGAGATTTAGATAGTCAGTACAAAAAAAGAGGGGGGAAGCTTATAAAGAGTACTTTGGGTTTACTTGTCCTGTGTAACAAAACACCCCTTCTGAAAGAAGCCACCTGGGATTTAAAGAAAATTAATTGTAACTAAGACACGTGCAAAGCATTATGTAGTCAACCACTACAGTTATCCAACTAATAATTTGTTGAGTTTGAGATTAGTCTTCTTTCAGAGGCACCACTGGTAACGATCTATTGGCAGAATAAAAAAGTGGCACTTATTTGCGTAACCTCTGTGTTAATGATCTGTGTTTAGATTGCCCTCTCCTCCCCACCTAGCAAAAAGCAACATCTCTGATGCTTTTAAAGAGTGAACCACAGGTGTTAATGGCAAAAAAGTGACTGTTCTCTTCTTAATTAATAAAGCAAGCTCTTTCAGATTTGAATGTTAAAATAACTTGTTCTTTGTCTTAACCACTGAAAAGGACTAGGAAGATATTTTAAGTCTACTTTGCTTTCTTCTACCTTGAGGGTAGAGGAAGCTTTCATGCTTTCTTTCCATTTAAATACTAATTGCTTTTAGTGCTCTTCACCCTCTTTGCTCACCACAAGATTATTGACTGCTTACGGATTTTCTAAACACTTCTAAGTATTTGCTCCCTTCCCTGAATGTGAATGCTTTCCAGTTATTTTGAATCATGTCTTTGAGTCAACAGCTGGATATTAGTATTTTGGAGTAGTATTTTTCAAATCAGGTTTTAGAATATCTTCAAGTACTTCTGTAAATTTGGTGGAACTTGCCATAATATTATAAATAAAATTTTTAGGGTACTGTCTCTTCTCAAATATAGGTTCTGAACATGTGAGGAGACCAAATAATAGGTAATTTGTTTTAAACTTTTTTGTTTTTGTAAGGGGAAAACGTATTGCTCGATCTGATACTAAAACTTTGCCTACACTTCTAAGTGAAAATGTAGGAGTTGAACTTGCATCTGTGCCAACAGACTCTTCGTGTAAAACTGATACTAAGAGGATAATAACTATGTGTGACAATGCATTTATAGAGGAACTGAAACACAAAAAAGAAACTTATATTTGTGGAAAATTTTTAAGTCTAAATGCAAGCCAATCTATTCATTCTCTCTTGTGGTTTTTTTTTCTCCTTTGAGAGTTCTTTCACAGCTCTCAAAACTGAAAATAAAATGAGTAGAATCTGTAAGGGATTCTTAATGCAAACTTGGAAAAAAGTTAATTAGTTTAAAAGCTTATGATTTCCAGAATAAAAGCCACATCAGATCCTACAATTTCTTTAGAAAGTTTTTCAGTGGAATACAAACAACAACTTTATCTGAACTAGGAACCAAAGAAGAGAAGCTAAGAAAGAAGATGCGATTAGCTTCCAGTTCTCCGTACAGTACTTTTTACCCTTTCTCATGCTTGTTCTGTGATAGGCTTGTAGCCAAACACTTGGCATATTACAATCACACCTTTCATTATCCAGATTTAGCATAGGGATTGTCTGGTTGGGTTTTGCCGAAGAAGAAAATAATACAATCAGACTTTACTAACAGCATTATTCAAATATGGAGTCAAAAGTCCCTTTTAATAAGGAGTTTACACCAACTACCATTTCAGAAAAGATGCTTTTGTTGCAGTCACATGCACGAACTGAACCTTTGAATAATGTGTGTGGGAAGAAGGGGAAGTTAAGTTAGGCTAGCTTTCTGCTAAGGAGGTCCAATGCCTTTTTCAGCTCATGGCTTAAATTCAGTTATCTACAGACATTTTCTACAACTTGGGCACAAATCTTCCTGTCACAGATTACTTCTCTTATCAATCAAAGTGCTATTTTTGTTTTAATAAAACTGAAGACAGTATTGCTTGAAATTTTTTCCTGCAACTACTTTGTAGACGCATGGAGATTGTTAGATGCTTGTCTGAACTAAGTTAATTAATCTGTGTACACCTTTTAATTGTTTTGTTTGAGTTTTAAAGAAGACTCTGCAGTTGTCTTCCATATTGCAAAATTTTATTCATGTCTACTAAGGCACATTGGGTTTATATTACAGATGATTCACCTCCTGCAGAACGGGAACCAGGTGAAGTTGTGGACAGCCTGGTAGGCAAACAAGTGGAATATGCCAAAGAAGATGGCTCGAAAAGGACTGGCATGGTCATTCATCAAGTTGAAGCCAAACCATCTGTCTATTTCATCAAGTTTGATGATGATTTCCATATTTATGTCTACGATTTGGTGAAGACATCCTAGACGTCATCATGAACTTTTGCCAAATTTGTGGAACTATTCAATGTAAAATTTGTAGACACAAAGACTTGACTGCTTTCCAGTTTAACGAAAGCTTAAATGTCCCTGCGAACCCACAATCTCTGCCAGCAAAACTGTTTTGTTCTGAGTAATACAAACATGACACATTTTGTGTAAGAGAACTCCTTTTCTTGAAGGAAGTCAATATGTTAGGGCAGGAGGGAGTTAAAAGCAAAGAACAGCTGCAAATTCAAGCTGTGTAAAGTTGATCTAGTATTGTAATCATTAATCTAAATTTTTTCATAGATTTTGACTTTTTCTTCAATCTTGCACTCACTTGTTCAACTGCCACATGCAAGTGTAGTTTGATATTTTGATATGCCTTCTTTTGTAACATTAAATTTAATTTCTTGGATACTGGCAGTCCTTGTTTTCAGGGTTGGGACAGAGGTGACTTTTCTGGAAGGTTTAAACAGTTTGTGTAGCATCAAGGAGTGCCTAACCCCAAGTAACATCAATCTGCTGTGTTTCTACACTTTATTTCAAATTTAGCTTTTTAAGAACTTGCAGTGTGTGGAAATGCTTGTGCATTTTTTACTAGTCACAGGGCAGTAGGATATCAAGTGTTCGGATTACGCACCTTTCAGTGAAAAGGCTTTAAACTATAAAATTACATTTAATCTGTATAACCACTTAATTAGAATATGCAGGTTAATGGCCCATATTTACAAGTTGTAGGAACCAGTAAAATACATGCAACAAGGCTGCCTTCAATCCTATATGTTGTACTTCTTTCTTTGTTTGTTATACACATTTCTTAGCAAAACCCAAGTGCTTGGTGCCACAACTTTAACAGTGTATATGCTACTTCAGAAGACTTTAGACTACGCATTGGCATCAGTAGTCTCTCATTGAATATCAAAACCTAGCAACCTGAATGTTTGTGTGTGGACTTAGAAGCCTAACAGTACTTAATATTTTACGTGGTAAATACAATCTCACGCCGGGGGAGTGGGAGGGGGTGTCCTTTTATGGTGAAGATATAACTTCAGAGAAGGAGAAGCGTTTGTTGCCTTCTGCTCAATCTGTTGCATTCCTTTGTATTGGTTTGCTTTTAATCATTTTGGTTCAAGAAGGCATCTTCCCAGTTTATTCTTTTTCTGGCTTTTCCACGTAAGGAGTGTCTGGACAAATCTACCGTTTAAACCTGTTGTTGCCTTTTGTCGTGTACATTGTACTTGCTTTGAGGTATGCTGTTAACATGAGTTTCATTCTATGAACACTAGAGTTCTGCATGCCAGTGGTGTACTATCTAATGGAAGCTATAGGCAGTCTCAGTGGTTCAGTCATCTGCATTAGATTGTGGATGTAAATAGCAGCCCACAACTGCAAAATCTTTTCATGGTTATAATCTTGCAAGATAGTTGTAAATGAAAATTAGAGTTTCTTAAGTGTGGCAGCTTTTAAAAATAACGGAATTGGAACAACAATCCAGCACAGCAACAAGGTTGTCATGTTACATTAAGGCAGAGCTCCACAAGTTTCAAAGAACTGCTTCGCAGAAGTACAGAATGTGAAGGCAGTTAACACTGTTGATGGAAGGAACAAATACTCTGATACCCAACCGTGTGCCATTAGTGGAAGAATGCAGGAGAGGTGCTGTTAATCAGAGGACAGAGGTGCAGATGACCTCTGTTGTGGGTATTCTTGATATTGAAGACTCAGTGGTTTAAGCCCCTTTCTGTCCATTTTTTTGCCTGGTTTCATATTTTAGCCTTAAGGCTTGTGCCTCATTATGCTGTTGAATGGTAATAAATACTCTCCGTATAAATATGATACCTTAATTCTTTGTCCATTGCTACTATATTGCATTATGTCCATTATTTCATCATGGGCAACCAAAGGCAGGCTATTGTCTTTCAGTGAATAGCTTCTCAATGCAGTCCTTATGCAGTAAGTACCTGAGTCGTAAATGTTTCTTGTGTTTGAACAAAGTGAGCAGATTTGCAACACAGTGTTTTCATCCTGCAGATCTGTTGTGTTTTCTATTGACTCTTAAGAGTCCTGCATGTAAATCTCAAAGCTGAGCCTGGCTCCATGAGCCCAAGTCGATATTTGTGGCACAGGAATGAGTGAGTGTATTAATTATACACGAGATACATGAATAACCTAGTACACTGAACTTGGGGCTATATATCTGAGGAATAAGAAGTTTGTTTTGAAATATCTGAGGTTTAGGTCTACTGGAACACTTTTAGCATTAGGCTTGCATTTATGGGTTTTCTGCAAGCCTGTTGAATACACTATGTATTCTGACAATTAGAGTATAATCTACAAACTGTAAATTTCACGGTTGTTTTTCGATGTCCCCGTTGTCTGTTGCGTGGGTATTTTCACTTTTTTTCTTTCTTTTTTTTTTTTTTTTGATAGCTTAAACCACCGTTTTGAGGCTTGAGACTAATTCCACTCCCTGCCCATCTGCTTTGGGCTTTGTTTTAGGCTCATGTTTCAGATCTGCATGCAGTGCTTGCGTTACCCTGGTAACTAAATGTTGGTTCCTTGTTATAGGGGTTCAACATTACTTTCCAAAATCACATAGGGCTTGTGATGGCACAAGCCACGGATCTTTGTATAGAAGTTATTCACCTTTCACATTTACCTGCTGTAGTATTGTTGTATATTGTGTGTGTGCGTGTGTGTGATGTCAGGCTGCCATGTAAAACTTCTTAAAAGGGAAAAAAAAAAAAAAAAACTTAAATGCAGACCATCCTTTTTTGCATGCTTAGAGAGTTAGAACATTCAATGTAACAAACTAAAGTTGCATGTTAAAATGTTTAGGTTTTTGTTTTGTTCTGTTTTTATTTTGTGTTCAGTTTTTTGTGAATTTGCTTATTGTGCTGTTTTAATGGTTGTTAGTAGGATTAAATGCACCGGTGAGACGAGCATAGTGCCAACGGAAGGTAATTTTCCAGTTGTATGTGTCATACAGCATTTGAAGGGACCATGTATTCTGTTAAAGAAAAAATAAAATTTCAGTTGAATAGCAGAACACTACATTCTTCTTCTTTCTTTTGAGTGCCAAACCCTAAACTATGTTGGAGTAGAGATGGGGAAAACCCTTTTTGTTGCAATAGGTAGAAGCATTCTTGAAACGGATTGTTTAAACATAAGGGCTTTATGTTCAGAGAGAATTTACTAGTTGCATCAGGGAAAAGAATTATGGTAAAAACAGTTTCTGGTTCCTTGAAAATGCTGTGCTTTTTGTATTTTACATCATTAGTGCAATTTGGATGGTTCTTGGTATGTGTATAGTTCAGAGGTCTTCGTGTTCACATTTTTAAATTAGGTAGTGAATTCATCTTTAGAGCTTGGTTTCTTTATTTTTATTTTATTTTGAACAATGTAGACAGTTCCCTGTTCTCTGCATTTAGAAGTATAAACACTTTAAATCTGTTACTTAATTCTGTAAGTAATTTTTATAATTATGATGTAACTCTATCCTTAAAACATTTAAAATAAACCCTTTATGTGCAACTTATGCCTGTAAACTTTGTTCTCACGAGCAAAATGTAGTGATGTGATTTCAGATTATGAAGAAGAAGTTTCTTCATTTTTCTGATTGAAAGGATTTATTATTTTAATGTTGAGCCATGTATGCTGGTATAATACTTGCCCTATGAAATACATTTGCTTGCAAAGCCAAATCTTTATTCTTTTCCAAATAAATGTAAGTGCTGGTAAGATGGAACTTGGCTAAGGTTAAAGCATACTGTTAAATTGTATTTAACTAAACAGAGAAAACTCCCTTCCAGGGGTTGTGCAGGTCTGTGAAGCAGTCTCTATTTCCAGAGCACACAAAATATCTCAGCAGTGGAGAACTGCAGAACCATTTGGCATTGTTTTGGTGATACATTCATTTGCTTTGAATTAAAACAATTTAAAATTTAATGAAGTGTATTTTACTGGTGATAAAAAACGAAGTTGATGCAAATTGGAGGTGATGAGCAGAGAAGATAACATCACCATGTTGTAGATTTTTAAAGTCCTGTAAGTTGTTGTGAAGACTTTATTGGTTAAATTACTGAAGCAGACTTCCCATGTTGAACAGATTTTCTTTATTACTACCTCTTTTCTGATAATAAAGGGTGCATGGCACTTAAAGGACATGGTAGAATGGTGAACTTTGTAGTGTTAGGTTAACGGTTGGACTCAATGATTCGAAGGATCTCTTCCAACCTAACTGATTCTGTGATTCTAGAACATGTTTTTGGCACCAAGCTCATTTAGTTGTATACTGAAGAACATGGAGTATGCCGGCATGCATACCCGAGCTTCTTCCTTTAGTTCAGCATCCAGTTTGTTGTATCCTGTTGCCTCTGACACTTCTCCCAGTGAAGATTTTTATTGTGTACATCTGTGATTAGGGAGCGTCTAAGACTTTGCTGTAGCAGGAGTATCACCTGCAAAAAGTGGGTGTTTATCTCTGTGACCTGGCTGTTAAATTGTAGTTAAAAATAGATACACTAACATGTGACTAATGCCTGAACCTGTTCTGTATTACCGCTGATCAACCAGCCTCAGTCTGGTGGTGTCTTCCTCTGTACAGAAAAAAAAGACGGCTTATAAAAGCAAAGCTGTGTTTGTTGTCTATCACTGCGGTAACTCACCCCTGAGAGCTGGTTACTTACGAGCTCACTTACAAGCAGCTTAAATGTCAGTTCTTTGTAGGCAGTAATATCCCTCAGATTTAAGAGGGTGGTAGGGGTCCTACTTGGAGCTATTGCTTTAATACTACTGTACTGTCTTTTCACATCTGGTGGGTTCCTCCTTGTCCGTATGAACAGGTTATATTTTAAGAAAAAAAAAAAAAAAGCTGCTCTTTGCTCAATGAGTTACTTATTTTGACATAAATATTATTTTTTATATTCATGCTGTAAGCAGTAGAGCCATTGATGGCTTCAGGGGACTCCATTGTTTTCTGGAAAGGATAAAGTTCAGTAAGGGTATTTTGGAGGAGGCTGGGCTGCTGCAATTTAAGATCGTTAAGATCTAAAAGGAGAAGTAAGAATAGGTCAAGGAAATTATAGGTATGTTCTTTCATCCTCAAGCACTGGGTAATAAAATATTTTTATTGTTTTATATACTTAGAAGCATTTTTTTTCAGTCTAACTCTGGTTTTTCTTTCTGTAAGTTCCTGCCTTAGCATGTTACATCACTTGACCTCTTTGCCAGTATCAGTATCTTACCATTTTAATTCATTTCAGGATTTGCAGCCTGGGGAAGTTACCAAGCTGCTAAGCATTTTTTTCAGACTCTGCTCTTCCCACTGCCTTGTGAGTTCCCTGATTCCTCTTTCAAACAGAGTGCAGAGCTGCATATGCACAGTATACACCTGTGTATGTGCAACAGAAAGCCACTGAGGTCTCAGCAGTGTAAGCAGGGTGGTGTCAACACTCCCCTATTCTATTTAGATGTTCATTACAGATCTCTGCACATTTTTCTTCTGAAATCAGTTATGATTAACTTGTATGCAGCTCATGTAAATGGTCTTGCAGCTTGACAGTTTAAAAACCTCTGTGTTTTGACCCTGGTTCCATCCACCCTCATGCAATTAATCCTTAAATTTATTTATATTCAATGGAGTCTGAGTTTTACAGGCCCTTTTTGAATATTTGGATGCCATTGTTCCTCAGGTCTATAGATTGATCTGTTCAAAGCTGACTTTAGTAATGAACATGGACATCTGCACATTTACTTTGATTTGCATAATCTTGTTACTTCCTAAGGATGTTCCACCCAGATCTCACATGTGAGAGGAATATTTTTGTTAATAAAAAAAAAATCAGCACAACTTTATACTACTTTAAACTCACATTCATGTTGATCAAAGTGAATCCCTGTAAACAGCCACTGAGGAGAGAGGACTTATTTTTCTCTTTTCTTTTATAGAAGATTGCTCAGTGTCAGGACAGCACTCATCTGGGGTTTGGGCTGCTGCATTTTAGTCCTGCTGCACTAACTAGCTACACATGGTGTATCCAGCTTTGAAATGGACTGAAGGATGACTGATTAAATTATCTTCATAAAGACCTTTACTACTGGAGCCATGCACTTGGAACACTGGTTGTCATACTTTCCATAAAAGCTGTCATTAATTTATTTGATTTTGCAACACTGTTGACTAACTCCTAGCTATTTTTAGCTTACAGAGGCAGATGTTTAACTTAAACTTCCATTATTTAATTAATTAAAAAACATACTAACCTTTTAAGCTGTAAGAACAAAAAAATCGGCGCTAACAGCAGAAGCACTAGAGAAGATAAAGTGATTCAAAGGTTATGCTTAAAAGTGTTGAAAGAATGGCAACAGCAATTTTTACAAGCAACTATTTGTTATGTTGCCACACATTTCATTATGGCAAGTTGAAACTGTCTTGCTGGGAATCCTCAATATTCTCCAGTATTTTTCATTTCATTCAGGTTTATGCCTTAAAAGGATGTCATTCTGCCTGACATGAAATTCTCTTCTGTTATTAGTGCAGCTCAGTGTATTGTCTACTCAAAAGCTGGCAGACGAAAAATACAAAGGGGAGTTACAGTGCAGTTTTCTGAAAAAGCAAACAGACAAGCTAACTACTCTGATTCAGAACTTCTGATGGTAGGGGAAAAAAAAAAATCCAAACCATAAAGGACCCATTATCTACTGACTGGGAACTGAGAATAAGAGTTCATTCCAAAAGAACTGGAAGGGAAATTAAACAGGAGGATGCTCTTAATATATAAGAAATGCAATATGTGAAGTTTCACTAAGGAGAAAAGAAAATTATGATTAATTACAATGGGTAGTGCTTTCCAACATTGTCATTGCAAACATTATCCTGGCCTTTAACTTGATATTACAGGACTAGCAGTGTACATAGGAGAAGATTCTTAGCATTTTGGCTTCCACAGATTTAGTTTGACACGTGAAAATTGTCATATTTAAAATATAATCAAATTAGGCAGGTAAATGGCCTAAAGTAATACCATGTTCTCCAAATTCTGAATTTTTAGTTCAACTAATACCACTCTTGCAGATTACAAAACTGCAACTACCTAAAATTACTGCTAATTGTTACTGTCTAATCATACTCCTCCAGATAATATGAAAGCATGAAATGGAGATCTGAGTTGCTTCAAATTTTTAAAGAATACACTTGTGTGTGGAAGGAAGAAAATGTTTGAAGAATGCTAAAAACTTCACTGCAGGAAGTCTGTGATGCACGTCATGCTTTGTTCTGAGATGCTCCTCTGTGGAGAATAAACATTTTTTTGCACTCATTGTAGGTTCAAGATTGCAAAGATAAGTGATGGTGATATCTATGTCCTTTTGAGTCTATTAATAAAAACTAGAAGTATACACTGTGCTGCCAAAGGCAGAAATCTGAATTCTTCAGAAATCTGCTTTTCTATAAACTACCTGATTATATCACGAAAAACATTTTGGAAATAACGAATGCAATTTTCAAAGTTTGATTTGGTTTTCTTACTGGGATTAGTCACTACTCTTGAATGATAGAGTAAAGGTACAGAGCAACCACGAGAGAAAATCATGCCATGAAGTGAAGAAGTGCCCTGGCCAACCGACTGAAATCCTGAGCTGCCTTTTGAGATGGTACTGAGACAGCAGGCTCCTGCAAGGTATGGCAGCAACTGAACCTGCTTTTTACTGGCCTTTGGACTAGAGCTGTAAGGGTATAAATACTTAGTTCTGAAGCAGTAATCCTTTGTTGACTGGACCACATTAAGGTTGATCCCGTCCCATGCTCTAGTGCTCTGTTTGCAATGTGATTAACAACACATAAGGAAGGCTCTGTCTTGATGCTCTGGTACTGGGGGAGTCCTGTCTGACCCCAAGTCTGTTACTTGTGTTTGAGATTCAGGGCCGTCTCAGGAAGGATTTGTGTCATAGCCAACTGGAGATGCAGAATCAAATGTGGTCTTACTGTGAACGTGAAGACTTACGCGTTGAGGCTTCTTTAATACTTAACTCCCTGTTTATGCAGACAACAGATCTAACCTTCTGGTGGCAGGTGACATGTAGAGCATTGAGGTCCTTGCATCCTGGACCTGACTTTCTGCGTCTTCACCATGTCCTGTTTGCAGTGATCTGTTCCTGTGGCTTAGCCCCAGAACCATCCCTGGAACAGCCATTTTTCAGAGTTAGCAGCCTTGCAATTTCTTGAATATGAAGATGATTGTGTTCAAATAATTCCTCTTCTGAATTGTTTCAACCACAGAACAGGTTTTGGGATGAAGTTACTGAGATGCAAGAATTTAAAACAGGGGTATTGGGTGTACATGTCAAGTGCTGGCAGTAGAGAGTTTGTAGGGGTGGCCTCGGAGAAAACAGATGGCGCTGCCCTTGTGTAGGACACAGCCAGCCCCAGCAGTCCCACTGCAGGATGCTGCCGATCACATCAGCCAAACTACTAATGTTGCCTCTGGAAAGCATATTAGAGAAAGAGTACAAAATGCTGCAAGACAGCTGTGAGAGAAAAGTGAGATTATGTGAGAGCAACAGCCCTGCAGACACCAAGGTCAGGGCAAAAGCAGGGGCAGAAGGTGCTTCAGTCACTGGAACAGAGGTTCTCCGGCAACCCTTGATCCAGTCCATGGTGAGGGAGCTGTGCCCCTGCAGCACATGGAGTACCACTGAAGAGCAGAGATCCACACTGCAGTCATGGGAGGACCCTGTGCTGCAGCAGGTGGACATGCCCTGAAGGAAGCTGCAGTTAGTGGAAAGTCTGTCATGAAGCTGACTCCAGGCAGTACCCATGGCACTGCGGAAAGAGCCCACACTCAAGCAGTTTTTCTGGCAGAAACTGCAGCACGATGGGGACCCGACACTGGTGCAATCTGTTCCTGAAGGACTGCAGCCCTGGCCCACACTGGAGCAAGGGGGAAAAGTGAAAAAGTGTGAGAAAGAATGAGGAGCAACAGACATCAGCTAAAACTCAAGAAGTTCCAGTTCAACATGAGGGAGAACTTTATGCTGAGGATGGCAGAGCACTGGCACAGGCTGCCCAGGAACATCATGGAGTCTCCTTCTCTAGACACATTCCAAACCCACATGGATGCATTCCTGTCCCACCTGCTCTCGCTGACTGGCCCTGGTAGGGGCGTTGGACTGGATGGTTTCCAGAGGTCCCTTCCAAGTCCTAACAGTTTTGTGGTTCCATGAAGGAGCAGCCGAGATGGAATGTTATGAACAGATCACAACCCCTATTTTCCAGTTCCCTGCACCAGCTGGGCAGGAGGAGGAAGTAGAAAATTCAGGAGGCAAGTTGAGCTTGGGAAAAAGAGGGGTGGGAGGAATCCATTTTTGGCTTGGCCTTTCTTTGTTACCATTCTACTCTTATTTTTAATTGGCAAAGAATTTTTCCCAGGTGAAGTCTGTCCTGCCTGCAATGGTACTTAGTAAAAAATGTCCGTGTCTTCATCTCAGCTGATAAACTTTCTCATCATTTTTCTTCCCCAGTTCTGTTGAGGAGGGGGACTGAGAGAGCAGCTGAGTGGGCTTCTGGCAGTCATGCAAGGTTAACCCACCACAATAGCATACGGATTTATTCTACTCAAGAACCTTGTGTAGGATTTTTCTTTTCCTTGCCCAAGATGATTTTCTATGTAACCGAAAATCATAGAATTATAAAATGTCTCGGATTGGAAGAGACCATAAGTTCATCTAGTTCCAAACTCCCACCATGGGCAGGGACGCCCATGAAAATTACATGAAAGTCAATATTTATGAGGCAGAGAAATTAGCATGTGAAACCTGAGTCTTTGACATCTGTCATTCTCTCAAGTTAATTGTCATTTCAGAGCTCTGAAGCACAGTCACTGGTTTTTTTAACTCATGGTCAACCAAAGGAACAGGTCTTACCTTCTTAGGCTACTTTTTTGGGAGTTTTGTATTGGAGTTTTCAGCCTATGATAATGATTTAGTGACATTGCTTTCTCAATTATTTCTATTCTTCTAATGGTTTTAAAATTAGAACATATGATACTACAGGCTAGAGAACGTTATTTTTCTTGGTATGTCTGTGCAGGGAGAAGGTCTTTGGGATTTTACAGTGGTTAGATAAAACATGTACAATATAAATTACAGTGAATCCCAGCCTTAAAATAACATTCCCTTTATTCCAACAGCAAAACCAGAGATTTCTTATGAAAAGGAGCATGCTAGACAGAAAACTCTTCGGTGGCTGTCTGCAAACTCCTGAGGCGAGTGACTGCACTGAGGGCAACATGCGCTGCCAAAACTAGGAGCTCCTGCTGGCAGCTGGAGCATAGCTGCATTGGCAGCTTGGTTATTGGCAGAAAAGTATTCCAGCTTCAGCACTGTAAAACTTACATTGGCTTCTTTAGGACTTGGTCCTTTTTTTGCTAATAAATGATCAGCTGAAATACGTGGTTTAATTAAATCATTCAGTCACTCTAGCTAGAAGAGAGGCTGCTAACAAGGTGGGCAGGAGTAGGTGCAGGCTGTCCCTTCCACGACTGAAGACTCTATTTGCCAGAAGAGATTGTGCAGATGCCAATTACTCTTGTATGCAGCTATCAAATTACTTAAAGCAACTGAAACTGCTATTAAAATTTTGGAGTCCCTCCTTGTAGCAGCATGCTTGTGACAATCTGGCCTTTTTCTTCAATCAAGAGCTCTGACAAAAAAGTAGAATTAGGTGGTGGTTGCTAGCAAATGTAGACGTCTGAGCTAGATTCTGCAGGAAGACTCAAGCAGCCTTACACTTCTTGTACGGCACATAAACGCAGGATCTAGTGTTGGATGACTCTGGCCCTGAAAGGAATGCATCTAGTCAGAGGTCTCTTCAGGCAAAAAGACCCAAACCAAACCCCTAAATGTCCACTTTGTTACACTAAACTGCCAAAAGGCAAGAGTGAACAGAAAAGTTGTGTCTGAACTCAAATGAAATAGAGCAGAATTTTACTACAGTGGTTTTCAATTTCTGCAGGTGCGAATGTTGTTCCTTGTCGCCATGCAGCTGCTGCTGTATTAGATGACACCGCATCATTTCCCTGGTGTACCTGTTTGGAAGTCACAAATGTTACAGCACTGATATTTAGACTATCTAGCGCTTGGTAATTTGAGATACACTACTCAGGATAAAGTTAGATGCAAAGGATCGTTGAATCAGGCTTTTTGTACTGCAAGGAGAAGTTCATATACTTTGGTAATTTCAAAATCTGTAAAATGGAAAGAATGTACCCCTAGTTGCTGCACTCCCTATAACAGACTTTTTGCATAGCAGGAATCTATTAATAGGTTGCAGTATTTCCTGATTAAGAGAAAAAATATTCCTTGCAAACTCTCAAATCCAGCTAATTTATAAGTATTTGTAAGGGCATTCTTTCACCCTTTCCATATGTGCTATTTATTTACATTAATAATGCATATTAAACCGGGACCCAAAGTTAACGTTGCAAATGTTTATTTAAAAATTGTTATTGTAGAACCACAGAATATCCTGGTTTGCAAGGAACCCACAGGGATCATTGAGTTTAACTCCTGGCCCTGCACAGGACACCCTGTCCTGTGCCTGAGAACATTGTCCAAACACTTCTTGAACTCTGTCACGCTGGTGCTGTTTTTCAGACCACTTCCCTGTGCCAGCCACCCTCTGCGGTAAGAACTTTTTCTTAGTATCCAACCTAAACCTCCCCTGACACAACTTCAGGCTATTCCTGCAATGAGGTCTCCCTTCAGTGTCTCCAGGCTGAACAGACTGCTCCTCATATGGCTTCCCCTCAAGGTCCTTCATCACCCTTGTTGCCCTCCTTTGGATGCTCTCTAATAGCTTAATTGCTTTTTTATATTGTGGCATCTAAAACTGCACACAGGATTCAAAGTGAGGCCTCACCAGTGCAGTTTTCTCTAATAATTATTGCCTCCTACTGGTAACAATCTGTTCCTTCAAAAAAAAAAAAAAAATAGAAAAGGAGATATACCATACAGTAGCTTCTGTGCTAAAATGTTTTGGTTATGTGGTAGCTGCTAAAGGTCTCATTCAGTCCTGATGATGGTGGATGTCTTTGTGGTAAGCTACATCCGAGTATCTCTTATGGAGGAAAAGTAAGATTCCCTAACAGGTAGCCCTTGATATCTGCTGCAATAAGCACTAGAGAGTTTAAACAAAATTAATAAAATTGTAATTAAAAAAACCCTTGTGCTCCTTATTTGGTTAATTTTCCTACTTGAGAAAAGATAATGTTATTCTTTTGAGTTCGGAGGTTATGCAGGGGAAGCAGTTCCAAGAACAATCATGAAGGAGCATTCACTAAGTACCTGTATCACTGCTGACTATGTCATAATGCCCTGTGTTTGGGTCTCCTGAACCCAGCCGAGGAAAAGGTGTTCCAAATGTGTCAGCTCAAAGGAATGCTATGAATAGCCAATAACTACTTTAGTTGGCAGGTTGTGTATGATAAAATTTAATTTTTTGGCTCAATAATCCTTTGTGCACTTGTGGAGGTCCAACCCCCAG
>VZTD01002352.1:0-209919 GCA_013397725.1 Rhagologus leucostigma
CCCACACCCATACCCAGACCCCGTCCCGCGGCCGCGCAGCCGCCCGCGGGGACGCGCAGTGGCGCACAAGGTCTCACCACAGACAGACACGTGGGAGCGCCTGCCGGGGGCTGTCAGCCCCCCGCCCACCACCCCCCTACCTGTCCGCGGGCGCGGAGCACCCCCGAGGACTTTGTCTCCGCGGCGCGCCCGGCTGCCAGCGGACAAGTTTCTGCCCCTACTTCGCTCCTCGCAGCAACAGCGACGCTTTCCCCGCCCGCTCCCTCCGTCCCTCCGTCCATCCGCCCGCCCCTCTCTGCCTCCTTCGCTCCCTCCCTCCAGCCGGGGCGGGGGCGGCGGTCCGGAGAGCGGCGCGACCCCGCCCCGCGGTTCCCGGGCTGTGCCGGGGGTATCCGCGACTCGTGTCCGAGCGGCGGAGGCTGCGGCACGGTCCGGCCAGCGGCGAGGCTGCCGGGCTGGGGGACGTGCCCGCCCCGGTGGTGCCCCGGGCAGGGCTGGGTGTGCTCACCTGTACCCGCCGGCCCCTGCAAGGGCAAGCGCAGGGTGAGGGATCCAGGCGTTGCCACCCCATCCTCCTGTTTGCCCGAGCAAGCTCTCCTGTCTTTTAGTCTTCGTTCATTTACAAACCCACTGCGAGTTACCTAGCTGGTTAATGCAGCAGCAAGAGAAATTAAACCCAGGAGGAACATCACACCTCTTGGGTTTTTCCACACACAAGAATTTAGTGGAAGAGAAACCACCTGGGAGAGCTCTTCTAAGAGGGGTTACACAGCGGAACGAACTCCAAAGGGAACGGCTCCAGCAGCACAGCTGCAAGTCTTGCAGATATTTAGGAAGGCTGGGACAGGCCCCTGTCTCTGCACAGCGAAGGTGTGAGAGCAGAGAGGGGCAGGCACACTGCCTGCAATTGTCTGCTGTCTTCGATTCTCCTGGTGTGTTTATTACCACTGTTGCACCGTGCAAGCACGGCTCTGATGTGTGTTACATAATTAACCTTTGTTGTGTTGGTAACCCTGTCATTCTCTCTGCGGGGCAGTTGTGAGTATGAGGAGAAGGGCTTGATGTTGGGATAGTCAGTGGTTGTTCCCCTGACAACTTTTTTTGGTTTCTCTCCAAGAAAACTAGATCAAAAAAGTCCTTTGCCATAGACAGCAGCATGGTGAACATTGTGGTAGTCCTTTGTTCCTCAGCTAGGCCATGCCACAGCCAGCCCTTAAAGTTGTGTCTCCTCCCTGGCAGACTACAGCCTAACTTCAGAGAGGCCCAGTGCATCCGAATAGCAAAACTGGGTGGAAGGGAATCTCTACAGGATGCTGAACTGAGAAGCGGAGGACATGTGTTCACAGTAGACTCAGCTGCTAAGACAATACACTGTTGGAGCTTTCTGCTGGCTTCCTGCCTGCAATATCTTTTCTGTAATGTAGTGAGAGATGGAGTCATCAGAATCATAGTCTGTCAGGACACAAGAGACTCTTCTGGCCCACAATTTCTTTCTGTCAGAAAACACCACCTGTCCATCACAGCACACCTAAGTGTGCTGTCAGTGAGGGATACTGACAGCACTCCTGCCCCACAGCCTGGCTTAGACAATTGTGATTATGACATTCCAATGAAGAAATCTTTTCTGTGACTATGAACTCTTCAAATACGAAACATTAAATAGTTATAAGATTAAAATGAGTGGCAACTCCCACAAGTATGGTTTCGCCTACTGATCTTGCAGAGAGCGTTTAAGCTAGATGTACTGTCTAGAGAACTGGGAATATACCTGGTTGTCATTACTGATGGAAGGAAGCAGAGGAACACTGCAAAACTATTGTATTATAAGCATTTTTTATTGTGTTGAGGAAAAAAAGAGAGGTATCAGGTCGAGTGTCAGTCAAAAATCAGGCTCTTTCATTGTTCTTAAGGTAATCACTCAGAAATAAGTAGACTTTCCTCACAGGGTGGAAAGAGTCTGCTGAAGGTTATGCAGGGACCCATCTGCACCATGTTCTATTTTAACCAATGTCTCCATGCATAGGGAGCCTTGCAAATGTCTCTTGCAAAATTAGTACATTTACTTTGGGGTTGGGGTGTTTCTCCTGTTCCAGATCACCTTCTCCCCCCCTGCTGACAGCTTTTCTTCTTTACACAACTGCAATTAGAATGTCCCTTTGCCCTCGTGCAACACCCCTCAATAAAGACTCTAGGGACAGGCTATCAGCTGGTGACCATGGTGTTGGCTCTATGCACTGAGCAGGAGATGGAGCAGAACAAATCCATGGAGAGCTGTTGGAAATAATCAGTGGCAGTAGTGCTAATACGACATATGAAAAAGTCATACGAAAAGTCATATGGAAGCTCTTAGAAAGTATTTGTTCTTCAACAGCTAGCTCTTGAAATTTCAGGATTGTACCAGGATTGTGTTCCCAAATTATTTCGCACAGGCCTGAGAGCTAACTACTTATTTTTAAAAAGAAATAGGAACTTGAATGGTCTCATACTCAAATAACTTCTGGAACCAGGAATTTAAAAACATGCTGAATATCATTAAAAAATCTCGTATCTGTGGCATTAGTAGCACTGCAGAAGTGGTGAGGGAGGCCTTATTGCCCCTCTCAGCCATACACGTTTGTTTTGCT
The DNA here is from genome assembly GCA_013397725.1 of Rhagologus leucostigma. Taxonomy (NCBI): domain Eukaryota; kingdom Metazoa; phylum Chordata; class Aves; order Passeriformes; genus Rhagologus; species Rhagologus leucostigma. The sequence goes on from VZTD01002352.1 coordinate 2,625, forward strand.
GTAATGGATTATGTTTATAGTAAATTCATGTTAGTGGTAAATCCAGTTTGTAGTGTACTCCAGAGATTAAAATCTTTACATTTACAAAGTGCTGAACGAGTTGCCCATCAAAAAAGACACAAGAAAATGTCATACCAGAAGCTATCATCTGCTGTCATGAATATTTAAAGCTAGTGTCACTGTCACATGCTACATAATGCCAATTTACTCTTAAGGCCACCATTAAAATTCCTGAAAACATAACAAAATAATACGTCCCTTGCAGACTTGCATATTACAATGTTTTGTGGTCTCAGGTCCAGCCCTTACCTCATGACTCACTCAAACAAAACATCTATACAAGTAAATGGGAATTTGGCAGGAAAAAAAGATGGAGATGGGCCAAAATCAAAATAGGGATGGAAACACTCTGGTGTTTTAAGGCAGTTGGATTCCTTATGCGGACTCAAAGTTTGCTGTTCAGACCTTAATTCTCCTGTGAGATTACCGAAGGACTTCCGATGGGCCTTCAGCCGGCGTGTCTACCCCACTAAGCAGGCTTTAGTGAACACCATCTGTGGTTGTGCCTCATGCGCACCAGGTTCCCAAGGCACACAATAAAGTCTTATTTGTGTAAGAATATAAAGTTCCCTCTTTTGCCCCTGTATTCCTTGGCTTTCCCTCTCAAGGAACTGTTACATTAGAGGTTTCTTCGATCTTAACCACTTTTATCCTCCTCTCTTTGGTTTGCTGTGGAGCAGTGTGTCTGACTGACTCAGTGCTCGCATGGATTTCCTCTCTGTGGTTGGTGTTCCTGTTTGTCCTCCAAGTGTCTCTCTCTCTCCCTTTTAAGTAGTGAAATCCTTTATCTGTCCCTTCCTGACCTCCCTGTATGTCTGGCTTCTGGGCATCTGCTTTACTTTTGTTCTCTGCTCTCCGGCAGCCGTCCGTGTTCCATCCGGCTGCAGCAGCTGGGCATCACTGGGTCTGCCTCTGCCTGTCGCCCTGGCTGCTCCTGGGACCCCACATCCCCAGCACAACCGGTGCAGACTATGGAGCTGCCTGTTCCCTAAATTTCAGTTCATAAAAACATGGTGTTCTGCCAGTCAGGAGCCTGGGACCCCTTAAATATTTAGGATCCTTCTATCCCTTCTGCTTTTCCCGTCAGAAGAAGCACACAGACAATTTCTAGCTCTGTTATTGAAAAATCACATACATGATGCAAACCATCAGATGGCAAATGCTCTACATCCACTACAAATGCACTTTCTTTCAACATATTTAATGAAACACAGTCTCTAAGAGTGTTTGTAATTAAGAGAGAACACATTTTCACTGAGGGTAAATTAGTAAAGGTAAATTAAGGAATATGAAAATGTTTCTCTTCTATTCTCTGCATGCGCACACATGCACAACACACACAAACACAGGTAGGGAAAAATACCCATCCCTGATACATCACCAAAACGGTGTTTTGGCTTCTGTGCCCCCTCTGCTGGCTGGCCCCTTTACGTATTAACAAATGTACTTTAAAAAATTATATTGAAATTATTGATGATGCCGGTGCCTTAACAAAATTGGCCACACCAATAAAAATATTGCAAAGAATAAGTATCCTTACCAATCCTGCAGAATGGTAATTCATGATTATTTGCTCCAAACATATATTCACACTCAAAACAATTTTAAAATATTAAGAGATGTTGAAAGCTGAAAGATCAGTGCAAAAATTCCTACAGATAGGAGCATCTTCACACAGATGTGTGTGGATGGGAGATTTTATTAATTTTCTCTGTAATTTCCAAGATTTTGATGTAAAATCTTCCTCCTTTGGTATTTTTCCCCATCAAAAACAAATTGTGCAAACTTATTCATGACTCTGTAAGCTATATACATCCAAATATACACATATATTCATACATATACATATATGTATATTCAAAGATAAATCATTAAAAAGTCCAGAGAGATAAAATTAAATATTTGATACAGGCAAAAGTATGTACAGAGGGAAACACAGGAAGGCATAAAATTTAGTTCCACTAGAGCCATGTGGAGCATCTTAAAGACCTGTACTGAAACCAGCACGGGTCTTACTGACATCAGCCTGACAGGGCTTTTCCAGGCAGAAGCTTTCAACAGGAAGGCAAAGCCATAAAAAGCATGTCCAAAGCCCTGCGGACCCACCAGTTCCAGTGCAGGTGAGGAAGAGGACCAGAAGTGACCTAGCTGTGGGCCTGAGAGGACTGGAGAGTAACATCTGCAGATCTTCTAACAGCTTGAGCTGGGATATCTGAGAGAAAAAAAGTAGATTGTCCCACTCACCAAGCAGTTTTTTTAACTACTGAAAGAGAAGGTGTGTGTTGTTCAAACAGATGAAGTACAGTTTAATTCAAGATGTTGCATGTCAAGAACAAAAGGTATCTTTCTTGAAAACTGTATATAAATGGAGGTAGCTGTTCTTCAGCTTTATAATTTTAAAAACAGCAGAAAATCTAGAAGGATAATAGAAAGCTTATGGCCTTGAAGGGAAAATGAGTGACCTCCTTAAACCCCTCTTCTTCATGCCCCCCACGTGAGACTCACCGCAGACAAGGCCCGTGGCCATGGCATTATTATCAGGGAATATTTTCCATGTGACTAGGTACCCAGGACTATATCACTGCAAGACAAAGCCACTTCTTTGCATTGATAATGCAAATGAAAGCAATGATGCTGTGATCTTTAAAGTAAGCAATACACAGGCTAATTTCTGCTGAACTTGATTTAAAGTCTCTTGTGGTTCCTGCAAGCACAACCCCTCCTCCCCTGCACTCACCCTGCAGCATACATGGCTCAGCTCACCACCAGTCTGGTAGTATTTCAGAACCCCTTGCTGTTAATTCATGCAAACAATACAAGAACAATTTTTTTTTTACTGTCCTTTAGCCACTGCACCAGCCAGGGCAGTCAGGGAGCAGTGAACTGCAGGCATGTGTGGAGTCTCTCAGGGACCCCTCCTGCATGACACCTCCAAGTCCATGTGTCCTCCCTCGGGCAGGAGAGGCTTGCCAAGCCTGTCAGGTCCTTCTCTCCTCAAAACTCATCGCCTGCACAGAAAATGTCCTGGCCAAAGTGTTCAACAAATGAGTGCTCCAAGGCCAGTGTGGGATGCTAGTGTTTTTCTGGCATAACAAACCCCCCTCAGAAGCCCTTGTCTGAAGCCTGTAAAGCCAATGCAGTTTTATGCTGAATTTTCATCTTCATCTTAAGCCCAAAGAGGAACATCTTTTCAAAAATGACTGTTACATGACTGCATCCTCTGGTGAAGACTCCTTGCCCTGTTTGGAAATGGCAGCCTCTGGAAAGCACAAACTCATCCCTAATGTCACAGTTTCCGAAGGGTCTGCTTAAAAGCTTCCTGTGTGCAAAGCTGGGCCCCTCAGCTCATTCAAAATTCTCATTTCACTTCAAGAAACCAGTTTCACTTTAGGATACCAAAACCTTGAGTTTAAGCACATTCTCAAAACATTGGAAAGATGACTGGTGAGAGTCCATATCAAAGTCTTTCTCAGGCTTTTATCATGTTTGGACATTATAATTTTTCAAGTCAGAAGTGACAGAACCACCAGGACTGCTGACCCAACCCCTCTCTCCTAACCAGTTGGTGCTGATACCATCACTGGTATAAAAGATACCACAGTCACATCATATCTTATCTTCCAGGGCAGGGCGTTTACAGACTTTTCACTTGCCTTATTGTATTAGCACATGCCAACCTGCAAGACAGCTCCTAAAAGTGACTGAGCTTTCCATCACTTCATTTAGGTGTCAGCATTTAGTTTCTGTGCTCATTCTGGTCTTTTCTTCTTCTCCTTCCACTGATTCCTGTTGTTACATTGCCAGTGTATAAATCCAGTTTGCCTGTGAATTTATTAGCCCCTTATTGCTAGGAAAAAGAAAAGAGTAGTCTCTGCTTTCTCCCTTGGTACCAGCAGACATGACTGCAGATAGAATGAAGGGGCAGATCTATTATACAGAAATACGGTATTTTTTTACACCATTAACTTTATACAACAAAAATATGTTTAAAGGAACTTTGTAAAAGTGCTTTCTTCCTTGCAATTTCAGACGTGCATTTATCTGTAAAGAAAGCAATGTTATATGACTAATGTTCTAGATCATTTTCCTTTTGAGTCCTCAGTATTGCCAAAGCATGTTTAAAATTTTATCTTAAAATGCATAATCAGTGTTGCTTGAATGTATCTTTCTTCATATAGACATGTCTTTGTAAAGTGACTAGAACAAGGTCTCACTTCTTCATACAATCAACACTATCTGGCCAAGATTTTTGGCGTGAACTTTGAGGCACAGTAAAAAAATTGTAACATTATCACTCATTTCCGTGGTTTTCATTCCCTGTTCCTGTCTGTCCCAGCTTCACAGTCAGGCAGCTGTGACTTGGTTTTTACATTAATTCATTGCTGGCTCAAAAAAAAGGGGTGTGTTCTAATTAGGTTCCAGGTTTTAATAGACCAAAGCATGTGCCTACGTGTTGTCCTGAACCAAGATGTCATCTGCAGTCCAGCCCTAAACTGCCAGCACACAGAGAGTTTCTTTGAAGGCCTCTTAATCCAAGCAGTAACTGTCTCTGAACCCTATTAGCATGTGAAATGCAAAAAGCAGGAAAAGTGTTGAACACACTCTGACCGCTCCCAGATGCAAAGTAGAAGGCTGTGTGCCTCTCAAAAGCTAATGGTTGCCTAGAAAAGTTAAAAAAACGGCCGACCAACCAAAACACCTTGGCCAGATACAGACATGGGTTGAGAGATGCAAGATTGCACATATTAGAGGAGTTCTAGATATGCCACGTGTCCCAGCCTAACCTACTGTACATAACTGAACTTCTTCCTGGAACAGGAAAATTATGCTATTGCTCTTTCCTATATACTGTAGCATTTGGACTCATAGAGCTGCCCAGTGGTGACTTATTTCTTCTGTTGGCCAGCAGTTGCTCCAGAAGGTGCTTGAGCCGAGAAAAGGGTCAGCATTATGTGTCTGAGAGCAGGCTGGTAACCCTTTAGATAACAAGCCTGTGCCATTGAATCCCGGACCACAAGTTTCTGCAGAAGGCAGATTTTTCAAAATTAAATCCTGATGAGGAACAGCCTTTAAAAGGGTTGTGCTGGTCTGTGCAGTTGCTTTGCAGACAATCATGGAGCACAACAATAAGGGTCTAGTTGTGTGTGACCAATGAGTCTGACTTTCACTGGTTTACACCAGGCGATCCAGAATTAAGGCAGACACCCAGTTTTCCTGGTCTTCCATTTTGGATTCACACTATAGTTGTCGTTTTAGCCCTTTCGAGGGCTGGCAAAAGGCAAACTGGCTGGTTTGTTTATTTCCCTTCCTTCTTAGGGATTTTTTACAGGTTTTCATCACTGTAAAATCTGAGTACCTATTTCCTTTTTGACTTTCAAAGGAAGAGAGGGGCGTGTATAATTCTTGTAGGAAGTTTGATGGCATCCTTGTCGGCACAAGGAATTCCTAGAGGAAGGAGCTGATGAGAGACAAGGACTGACAGTGGGTTCAGAGAAGAGCATTTGGTAGGAAGCTAGGAGCAAGCTGGAAGCCACAGGCAATGCTGTAATTAAAGCACATCCTGAGCAGCAGTGGTGGATCGCACTTACAACCGCAAATGAAGGTCCTGTCAACATAGAAGAGGTGACACTTCATGGCGCTGACCACTTGTATTAGGTGACCTGTGAGCCTTTTTACTCACTAGTCTCTGCATGAAGGGGGTAGTTTTAATTGGAATGACTCACAACCCACAATTGCCAGCTAATTGCACCTTCAGTGTCTGGGCCAGGAGGAGGAGTTGGTGTGAGAGCAGTCCCCAGGAGTGTAGGAGGGAAGGTGCTGCTAGGTCATCAGACACAGGCTTTTGGTAGGCAACTGCTTTTTATCTTTGTTGTATGTTCACTGAGCTTAATTTACCAGGTTTTTGTCTCCTTTGCTGTTCTAATCATTCTTTACTTCATTCTCCTGTCAATTGGAAACCTTAAATAACAAGGTTACAGGCATTCATTATCAGTATTTATCTCTTCTTCTCTGTGATGTATTCTAGATTAAATTTCTTTTCTGGTCTTTTCCTTCTCACATATTCACAGACAGCAAACATGTCGCTCCTCAGAGAGAAGGATTTTAAAGAATTTTCTTTGGGAGAGGTGAATTTTTCTCCACTCTCTGGAAAGATTAGCATTGCCAGGAAGGCACAGCTTGCTTGTCTTCCTGATGTGGTAGGAATGGCCATTGCTACTACGCCTTCAACATTCCAGCAGAAGTATCCCAAGGCTGAGTGAGCTTCCCAGGCTCCTTTGAGGGCTTGCCGGTGAGCAGGCGGGTCCGTGCTGCTGTGCTCCACCCAGGGCTCAGTGACACCAGCACACCCAGAGGGACACTAGGTAAGTACAATGTCTGGCCAGAGAGAGGAGTCTGGACAGTGTGAGTGAGAGGAGAACTTGGCCTCCTTTTTGCTCCTTCTTAGGAGCAGGGAGGAAGAATGGACTGTGGTTAAGACAAAGGTGAGTAAAAAACTTTCTGGATTTAGCAGGACTGGGTTGTGCTGGAGTTTCTCATTGGTCAGGGCTGATCAGAACACATTCCTTGTCCTTCTCTTAACCACAAGTCAGTTGAGCATGTTAATTTGAGATTGAGGCATTTGAAGTCAGCATTAATTAGAGCACAGCATCATATTCCCTGGACTGCATGGAAGTTGATGTGACAACAGACCTAGGTCTTATCTCTTGGCGCTAACCCTCTTTGGTGCTATTATACCATGGTACACAATAACAATGTATCCATAGCAACAACAGCATAAACCCCAGATCTGTCAAGCACAAAGCACAACCAAGAATCACTTTTTTAACATTTCTAACTTGCTTTCAGTCTGGTTCCTAAGGAAACAAGACTTATGTGAACTGGTATCTATCTGCCCGTCCATCAGTTTTCTTCATCATCTCTGCTGTTACTTGCAACACGTTTTGACCTTTTTAACCAATTTCAAACAAATGTAGTGAAAGATATTTCAAAATTGCCCATATTTAGTGTAAAACTCTTAAGGAGATGAAGAAGTGGAGAAGTGGCCACATTAATGCTTCTAGTAATGGAAATGCAGTCATCACCTTTTTCTTTTGTTTGCTCTGAAGGGATTTAGGAGAAGCAGCTGGCCAATCAGCAGTAATGTCAGTGGCTGCTTACACAGAAATTTCCGCATGGCTTCTGAAAAGCCCACAAAACACTGGTTTTCGCTCAGTTTCTGGGATAAGTAAAGGCAGAAGACCCGTGAAGGGGCTGGAGTTGGTGGAGAATTGGCCCAAGCAGGCTGTTAATGATACGAGAATGGTGGACTGTGACGGGACACAAAATGAGCTGCTCATGCTGTTTTCGGAGGTGGAGTTGAATATAGGAAAATACGATGCAAGTATATACGTAGGATACAGCAGAGACCTGGAAAACAAACCGCTAGAACAGATAATCTCTCTCCTCCACCTACCTCAGATTCCTTTCCTTGCAGAATTCCACAAAAATCCTCCTTGCTATGTACCATGGCTTCATCACAACAACTGGTAGGAACTGCAGTTGTTAAAAAAAAATACTGTCAATATTTCACTGCATATTTAATTTCCCATCTTGTATGTGCTTTGGAAGCTCTTGAAAAGCATCAGCCTTAAATATTATACGTTGGCTGGATTCAAAACCCAGGAGCAGTTTAGGCCCTTCAGGTTTTTTGCCTTTTCTTCCCCCACTATCTCAGACTCAAGCAGTGAAAATAAACTATCTGTCAAATGAGTATATGCTACGTACTTTGCTATAAAAGTTCTGTTCAGTTCTCAAGATGATTGTTAATAATTACATACACATATAAATATATAGATATTAATGTATGTATATAAATATTAGAGATAGGTTGGGTATTGGTTGGGGATTTTTTCAAGAGTGCGCCCTCCACGTAGCTCTGAATGGTTTCAGGAGGAGGAAACTGGTTTGCACACATTTTCCATCCATGAGTGAGGTTTGGTTTGACAGGAGACAGCTTGAAGCAAAGTCTGAAACACCAAGTGTGTCAGCACCGGCCTCCTCAAGGGTACAGTGTCTGCATTGAGAACAGCAAAGGCTGATGAGTTTTGTCTCCAGAAAACCCCAGCCACAGCCTCTGAGTATTTATGGAGATAAAACACGAATGGTAGGAGAAGTAGGAAACAAGCACACAACACCCCTACCTATTTCTGGGAGCCTTTGCTTCTTCTTACAGGAGAAGGGGACCTTGTGCTATTCGAGGCAGTTTTAAAAACAATGGAGTGTAATTGTGCCTCCTGCGCTTTCATTTTATAGGTGTGCATATATCTAGGGGGAAAGGTCCCTGGAGATAGGCAGCCTTTTAATGTTGCATTAAGAAAATCTAATGCTTTATGCACAGGACACAAGCAGCCTGAAGCACATTTCATTATCAGATCCTTCTGCAAACATTGAATAACCAGTTGTCACAACGAGCTACAGGGGAAGACAATCAACTTAAGTGATTGAGATTCTTCCAAGCTTCAAGTAGATGGTGTTGCAAAGTGTTATCTAAGCTCAGACTACCTACGAATAAAGATCTCCAAGATTTGTGTGCAATTTGTGATCACACAGTGGATTTCAGAGAAAGGATTTCACCACATAAGTAAAAGGAAACGTCCTTCCCAAAATGTATCATTTACCCCCATAACTGACATTTAAAAATCATGCCAATATATGATTGGACAGAGATGGATCTAACTGAGAAATGGTGTGAAGAGAAACTGATATCTAGCATTGTTGGCCTTGTAGGGTTGGAAACAGTTCCTTGCTTTCTCCAAGCAATATGCTGCAAAGCCCACAAGATGGATGAAAAAGCCCCTGACTTTAATGAAAAACTAATCAAAAAATTTCTTTGCTTAGCTAGGAATTTTTTTCTGTTGTTCTGGTATGCACATGTTAGTTCAGCATCATTATTTTTGGTCATTTATTATTATTCCTAAACCCCATGAGGGTAGAACAATTAAAAAAAAATAATCTGTTGATTTCCAGTGAATTTCTTCACGGTGACAGAAAAATGTGTAGGCCTGTTTTTGTGTGTAGTGGACACATTTCTAATTCTCTCACCCTGTAAAACTGCATGAAGTGTCCAAAGCCATTTTGCTTTTCATAATTCTGACTTGAAATAGTTTGAAAGGAAGCTCTAAGTCTCCCTTGCCTACTGAAGTTCCCCTGTGCTGATTTGCATTATTGCTGCCCTTCCCTTGGCTCGGAGAATCCTCAATACACACTCTGTCTTCAGCGCAAGGAAATGCACAAATACCTTTAATGCAAAAGGGCAGAGTGTGTGTGAGATGCGTACATGTGAGCAGGCAACTCTGCCTACCTTTGCTGAAGGCAGTGATTTAATGCGTTCTTTATGGTTATTCTGCAATAGCTTAATGGGCCATAAAACCAGTCCCACCCGCTAGGAAGCCTTCACAATTGTCTTGCTGTCCAATACCCAGTATCTAAAATTAACCAGAAAATAAACAGCATCATGCAAAGATAGAGACTCCTTGACTAGCCAACTTCCTCTGCAATCAAAATATTTCCCTAGTTTTCTTTCTTTACACTGCTCCTTCTTCCTCTTTGGCATATTTTGTTGTCTCTTCTGAAATGTCACGACAGCAGACAGCCCACAAAAAATCAATGCCTTCTCTTCAAGCACTCAGAAAACTTCTCTTCTCTTGCCATGATAATTAGTTTGAATTAGATGACTAATCATAGGGAGTTCTGTCTAGAGCAGGAGCACTGTGAAAGGGCTGTATAGAAATGCAAGTGTAAGTGAAATGTGACTCACAGTCACATTTGGACTTTTTCTGCAAATGTGTCAACACAATGCCCTTTTATACATTAGTGATGGTGAATTTAGCTGCTCAAGTACAAGAATAATCTAGCCTAAAGCCACATACATGCACCTTGTAAGGTTATACAGCACCACAGTTCGGCTTATTTACCTAATGTCTGCTTCCATGGCTCTGAATAGACACCAGGGTTTGCAGAGTACAGCAATGATGTCCTAAAATATACAGTGGACCCGAGGTCTTGGGCCATGGAAAAAAGAACTGGGATTCAGGAGCTGTGCTCTGTCATGACACAAGCTCTCTCTGGTTGTGTCTACATGGCTAAGTCAAACAGCAGCAGGAAATTCTCCACTGCAGTTGGTTGGTGGAACTTGAGCTTGATTTTATTAGGTCACTTGAATCACGACCAGCACAGTTTTGCCTCCCAAACTATCTCTGGGCTCATGTAGGATACGCCAAGTACTACTCACCATAGGCCGCTTCGGTCCAGCATCCTGTTTTTGGGAGCAGGAGAATTTAAGACCAGGGACATGGTTGGCTTCAGTCCAGAGAGTGGTCCAGGGAATTAATTTACTAGTATAGCTGTAGCCCATGCCCCCTGAATCAGTGAGTGTACAGTAGAGAAAGAGTAAAACGGTTGTTGGGCACTGGAATAGGCTCCCCAGGGAAGTGGTCACAGCACCAAGTTCAAGAAGCATTTGGACAATGCTCTCAGGCACATGGTGTGACTCTTGGGGATGGTCCTGTGCAGAGCCAGGACTTGGACTCAGTGATCCTTGTGGGTCCCTTCCAATTCAGCTGATTCTGTGATTCTGTGGTAAAATTCATGTTGCTTACCTACTTTACATGAATTTTGGAGCATAATGTATCCAAGCGCTCTGAAATTTTCTATCAGGAACTAAATAGCCACTATTTGTCCTCAAGTACATTTGATATACATCTATTATAGAATATAGTATCTGTTCCTAAGTAAAAGCCTTAAAGGGAGTGACACATGCTGCTGTTTAGGCAAGGTTTCTGTGAACGCTTATTTCCTGATAAAAATCCAGCCATTTCCAAGCAGGCATGCTTAGTTACTTGCTTATCTTACATTTGAGTGAGTTCTTCTTTTTTTTCTTTCTTTTTTTTCTACCATGCAAGAACTGTGCATAACAAAGTCTACAGGTAATTTATAAACTCAAAAGGAAACATACTGAATCACACATATCAGCAGTCTCCAGCTCCCAGCAAAGCAAAAAAGTAGGGTTTTCGGAAACAGTGAATAGTAACTGAATTCTACAGAGTGCTGTTATCTAGACAGATGGGAAGTGGAGAGGAAGGATGTTGTCGGATCACATGTTATGCTGCACCCAGGAAACTGCAGATAATAGTAGTGCTCCTGATATTTGTAAGGGCTCTGCAGCCCTCAGATAGGGCTAGGACAAAGCAGAGGAGCAAGGGGAAAACTACTGAATGGAGCAATCAGATATTACAGGGGTGGGTACTAGAGAAATTCCCATTTTAAAATGCCCAAAAAGTACCCTAGTCTCTTGTCAGCATATTTTTTATACAGCTGAGATCACTGTAGTAATTTGTATTTTGTCTTTGCTTAAAATGGCATCTGCCATTCCCCGTTACTGCATGTGTAGCTCGGTTACTCTTGTCAAACTATCAGAGAAGACTTTATGGGGGAGCTGGAGCTCACTGAAGGCGTTGAAAGGCTTAGATATCACATACTTTTGTACTTAAGAATAACTCAGTTAAAACCTGGAATATGGACACAGACTTTATTCTTGGAGAGAGGCAAAGGGAACATACATAATTTGTCTGATTTATTTGGATTAATGTATGGCTTCACTCCCTTCCCTCCTCCCTTCAATTTGGTTTTACATCCAAACCAGCCTGGATGGGAAGGTAGCACACTGAAAGATGTGCAAAGAAGCTTCATAAACAAAGAAACTATATAAGAAATACATAACTACATACAGGTGGGTGGGAAACGATCTGACCATTTCCTCCTCCTCCTTCTAGCTCACTGGCTGCATGGGGCAGTGAGCTTAAGAAATCAGGACAAACTCTGGACAAGACACTCCTCATCCTCAGGTGCTTTGGGGGACCCTAATGAAAAAACAACTGGTATTAGCCTGCAAGACTCTTTGCTCTTACAAATTACCACATGGCATCTGCTTTGCATTCTCTTGTGTCCTCTCTCCACCTCACTCTGAGCAGCTGTTCCTTTACAAGGAAACAACAGAACAGAGACTGCAGAAGTTCCTTCTTTCAAACACTTTGTGAAATGCTTTTATTCGAGGCTGAAAAGTAAATGGACACAGAGCTGAGGGGAGACATTGCTCTAAATTGCCATCAGCCCGGTAATTGCCACCAGCCATTGGGAACATGCCGTCAGTTCCTCTTGTAAGCTGTGCCTCCCACAGAAAACCGAGAGCCAAACCAGGACCTGCTATAACACAACTACTGCACAATACCTTGACTACATCTCTCTGTTCCTTGCCCTAGAAATAAAAATGCTTCGAAATGCAGTGTCTGGCTCTACTTTTCATTGAGGCTGTACTTGGGAGCACTGCTATTAATGCAGCAGGGCCTTGGAGCTCTATCTTCCATCCTCTGGAAGATGAAGAACCTGCATCTTCATGCTGTCATGCTGGTTTTAGTCTGGTGGAGCTCATCAGTGCTCAGTAAAATTGCACCAGCATAAAACTGGCATAATGGTGCAGAGAATCAGGCCTGCAGGCTGCAATTTGTTCTGACATAATAGGATAAAACTATTTGTCTTCTATGTACTCTCAAGTGATAGCGCTGATGAAATATGTCAGAATAAAGCCCTGGAAAGTGAAGTCCTTTTTCTGTCCATTAATCAGGCACAGAATGGATGGGAAAGCAAAATGCTCACCAGCCAGGCTACGTGCTGTTCTCCCAATATGCCTGCATCAAGACCTGGGTGTGCCCTCTCCCATGTGACAGGGTAGTTTTGTTTCCTTGTCCATTTATTTCCCGGCATCTCAGTGGATATCCCCAGGGGGCACACCAGTCAATGTCAGTGTCAGTTGTGATGCTGCCTTATTGTGCTCTGGAAATGTACCCTAGAAGTGGATGGGCAGCCCCCATCCCACATAACAATTAGATAACCTACTTCCACTCCTTACTGACCTACTTATTTGCACACTGGTGACCTAGATATGGTCCCGCTAAGGCTCCAGGTCCTTCCACCATGAATGAGCTGGGATCTTAACGTGTATGCACATTTCACCAGCATGAATTTGGTGCTACAGAACACCCACTTGGAGAGCAAAATCACATGAAGAAGAGTAGCAATCAAATGAAGGAAAACATTATCTTTGCCTCTTCTTACGTTTTTAGATAGGGATCATTTGCACCAAGAGAAAGGACTAGGATGTAAAGAGCAGTGAAGGATTAGGAAATGGTAGAGAAGAGTCAACACAATGTGAGAAGGAGAAATTGTTATGATTCTGCAGTTTAGTAACCCTTCACTGATACAGAGTCTTTACAAAGTATTATCATGTTAAGTCTGAAGACCATTTGTTGTTCACAACTCAAGTTTTCAACACCAGTAAATTATGAGGAAAAGCCTATATGGTGCAGTTTCACACCAGACATACTGCTATTTTAGCCCAGTTATCTATTATCTGAAGCAATTATCTTTCTCTGTTACATATTGAATTGATAAAAAATTCTGAAGTTACTGGTATTCCTATTTCTGCGTGTCTTGCATCCTCAGGAAGTGGAAATTAACGCCCTTCCATCAGTCTGGATTACTGGGACAGTCTCGTTGCTACAGGATACGCAAGAAATTAGACCCATTCCCAAACACTGACCTTGCAGCATTTGATGTGAGACTAATGATCAATTCTGTACTCATTGTATTTATATCAGGAGCAGATCTACATCAGGGCTCACAGTGTCAGAACTGCGTATGCAAACCAGGGTCTCCAAACCTCCTGAAGTCTCATGGCAGGAGAAAAAAAATAGAGTTTCTAAGCTTTATACAGACTCATTTTTGTACACTGTGAGAAACAGATGTCCACTGTAGGAAATATAGAAAAAGGTAAAGAGATTTCTAAGGGTGAGAAACAAAAGCAGGTTTTAAGAATAAAGCAGAAAGATTTTAGGAAACAGCTTTGCCTGAGAAAATATTAAAAGAAGATACAATTAGAATATACAATTATGCATTAGAACAAGGACATGAGAACAAAGAGCCATGTTTCTAGCCCTAGCTGAGAGAACTTTTAGAAGTTGCAAAAAATATGCTTAGCAAGACAGATAAAGTTAAGCTTAATAATGGAATATTATGCTCTGTTATATAAGGTATAAAACAAGCAAGTATTGGTTTAACAAATGTACGTGCAATGTAGAAGATTGGTTGAAACAGTTGTCTGTAACCTCTAGAACTACTGCTATTGGCTGAAAAACTTTTAAGAATGCTCTGTAACCAGGAAATCTCGGGTTTTTGCCGGCAACGCGAGCTTGTATCATCTCTGATGTCTCTTGTCAGTTTATGAGGCAAATAAAATAATATAAGCTCACGGAGTGTCTGTCTTGGCTCTCCCGTCCCATTTGATTAAGGCGCCATCCACCCTCACCTTTCTACTTTCCAGGTGCTTGTTGTAAAGGAGCAGTTTTTGTAGCTCATGGTATGTAAGAAACTGGTACTGCTAAAGCATCGTATCTGGTGACCCTTGGTGGCCCAGATACCTGTATCAGTGCTCTCTGGAGAAACCCTTCACATTCAGCTAGCAAGGGGCTAGCTTTGCGTATGTGGCGAGACAATTTCACTACTCAGCCAGTGGACTTCTTGCTTTGCACTTGCTACATGCAATCTTTTTACTGCTCATCTCTCTTGATTTTGGAACACATTCTAAATCCATGTTCTCAGTAACATAATTTAAAACAGGACCCGGAAGCCAGTAAACATCAAGCTGGCCAGAATGACCTCAGGTCTTTCTGGCATTGTCTGTTCTCATCTATGTCACTGGTGTGAGGTTCGTACATTGTCCTCTGCCTTGGCTGTTTATATCTGCTGAACAGGAGCTCGTGAGATCCCCTTGGGTTGGCTGCCCTGGCATGCACACAGTTATCCGAGGTCCTCACCATCCTTTGGGGGTGAATGTGGAAGAACGCAAAAGTGAACACCACCTTTTTGTTCTCATAAGGCTCTAGAGCCAAATCCAAAGCCAAATCCAATCTCTTTCCCCGAACAGTAACATTTGCTTTTGGCAAAATTCTCCTCAACTGACTTGCTTTTCCTGACAAGTACAGCTGTATTATTTTGAATAAATTTTAGAAATTACCAGATTGTTACAGCTTCTTACCATGCTGCAGCACTGTAATAGTGCATGGGAGAGGAAGAGATTGGAGAGAGATGTTTGTTTACCTGCTTTAGTATAAACCATCACCCTGAATAGACTTTGGAGTACTTTTTCCAATTTTACGCTACTCCACTCTATTTTCTTTATCTATTTTCTATCTACAGTGATTCATTCACAGAATTTGAATGTGTAGTCAGGGGGAAATGAGTTTTGCAAAAGCCATTTTTCTGAAGGCACTCACGTGTGCCTGTAATTTGATGTCTGGCTTTGTGAAAGCTGTCACAGAGGTATCCCACATGCTCCAGCACTGATGGATCAGCATACTGGCATGATGACACAAATACAGTCTTTCACCACTGGCAGTGCCTTTTGACTCTGCATTTTAAACATGGACAATTACAAGCCCTGATTTTCCATTGGCCTCTCACATATCCTCTGCCTGTGCTAGAACAGACTTGGTGGGATGAGTCATACACCAAAAGCCCAAAATCTTGCAAGGCTCACAAAATGCGTAATGGGGTGGCTCTGCATCACATGGTGACATGCTTTAGGATTACATGCAAGGGAAGGACTCCTGCTTCTATATCACTCCACAGTAAGGACATACAATTTTCTTTAACACTTTTGCCCTAGAAACAGAGAGCTGTTGTGACAAGTGGTCAGCCTATGGCAAAAGGGAAGCACTGTGGGGTTTCTTCTGCAAGATGGAAAGCTCACCACTACGATCTCCTGTCTGGACTTTAACTCTGGTCATCACGTGTCACTCTGCTATAGTTACCCAGACACCCAGTATGAATTGCAGTTGTATCCTCTGGCAGAAAGTTGACCTTCTTTATAACCAAGGTGAAGCACAGCCCAGAGAAATCCCTCCTGCAACTGCACTATTGCAGTGACATTCCCTGTGACCTGGCAGGCCAGGGCACTGCAAACAAATTAATGTTCATGGAAACACAAGTCTCTCCTGAGCACCTGGGGTGACAGTCCAGTCCAATAGCAGCACATGCTGTGGGCATTGTCAGCTCCTGCCCCTGGTACCACCACGTGGCAAGTGGTATATTTTTAAGTCAGAAGCAGGACAGAGTAGTGTCACAGCAGCTGGTTGCAGATATCAGACACCAGACTGCTCTCAGAAAAAAAAAAAACCCTTGTTGCCAGTGAGTCTGTAGTGTGATAACTCAAAGTTGCACACAAGGCTTCTCGATATCAAATGCTATTGCAACTTTCCAGCAGCACAGGCACAAGAGTATGAGATTCGCTTTGTCTCAGGCATGCTTTGTCACCTCATCACACCAGACACAATTTCTCTACTCTTTTCCCAACACACACATCTCCGTTTTTTTTGTCCATTTAGTTCAAACAGTGCAGCAGGCGGGGGCAGCTTAAGCAAAATGAAAAACAACACTCAAGTTGCCAAATAAAGCCAGAGCATGGACACATGAATAAACTTGCTTTCCCAAAATACATTTGCGACAAAATAAAAAGGAAACAAAAATCTGCTGGAACTTTTTACCATGGGTAAACAGATATGAGTACAGAATAAACCTATTCCTATTCAGTGTCTGCTGTATGCCAGGGCCTGCATCCAGACCACAGCTCCACAGCTGGCTCCCGAAGGAGTAAGCACTTAGCAGCTCCTCAGAAATGCAACACTGCCCACACTGTTTCTATATCAACACATCTTCCCCTTCAGTTCGGTTCAGCAGCTGGACATCACTGTTACAGAGCCTGACCCCTGAAGAGTTTGCAGGGATTGTCAATCCTATGCCTGCTGCAGGGATTGATGGCATTGCAAGGAATGGCACCAGGCAGCTGCCGGGAAAAGCCAAGGTAATGTCACAACTCTGCAAGCAGCATAAATGTCACCTATTATGGGGAAACAGAGTAATCCAAAAACAGTGTTTGATAAACGCGCTGCCTTGAAAGTGAAAAATACTGCAATACACCCGGCATTTGTAGCACTGCTGAGCAGCCAGTTTATGAGTGGTGGAGTTGCAACACGAGTGTACAGATCTGTACAGCTTCTGGGAAAGGAAGGGCAATGTTCCTCTGCTGTTCAGTGGAGCAATGATTATTATAGCATGACTAATAAAATATGAAAGGAACAGGTGTTTTGTAATGTTACCAAGGACAGTTTAGTGCCAGGACAGTGCTGTGGGCTGACACAGAGGTCATTGCTCGTAGCACGTGCATTTTCAGAAGAGGATGGGCTCTGTGTCTCCTTTGCTACATACGTTTGGCCTTTGTTCTCGTTTAAAGGCAGACAGATCATAGAACCACAGCTGAAAGTGACCTTAAAGACCACCTAGTTCCAACCCCCCCGCCATGGGCAGGGACACCTTTCACTAGGCCTGATTGCTCAAAGCCTCACCCAAACGGGCCTGAAACACTTCCATGGAGGGAATCAAAAGTTTTTAACTGGCTCAGGTGATAGTGGCTGTCAAATCCTCCCTCTAACAGGTTAATGCTGACCACCTAAAGGGGTTGTCACTGGCTGACAACACTTGGATGTAGTACTGCAAACTTGACAGAGAGGCCTTATTCCTGTCTTTTGTGTCTAAAGCCAGTGGTGGGATCACTGAAAATGCTTTCTGGTCCTACTGTCCTGGGGCAGACGGGTTCACAGTTTCTTTTTCTTCTTGTGTTATGTCATTTCTCTGTTAGGTGCAGGAATAGGTACTGGAGTCACTGTCTGGCATCACTACTGGAACTGCTTTAAATGTAGCACAGGACTGAGGTGACACTATATTTGACCTGAGAGAGATTCAGAAGGTATTTTTGGTTGTCCCGGCTCCTTCATGCTGTGACAATTCTGCTCAGTACTAACAGCAGAAGGATGAAACAAAGATAATGTTACCTATTTCAACTGAGATGGACTTGGATCCTGAGCTTAAAATTAATTTTGGTCCCTTCTGCCTACATACCTCACTACAGTATGGTGCCAGAGCAATGTGATGGGTTTTCAGATATCATGGTAGTGCCTGTGTAAAACACAGCCAGAAGCAGGAAAGGAAAGGAGATGGATCAACAGGATACTCATGAGAGAGCTGAAAAATGTATGTGTGTGAAGTAAATCTTAACTAGTCATGGAGAAGAGAAGGCTTTGGAGTAACCTAATTGTGGCCTTCCAGTACCTGAAGGGAGTCTATAAGAAAGGCGGAGAGAGACTATTTACAAAGGCATGTAGTGATAGGACAAGGAGGAATGGCTTTAACATGAAAAAGAATAGGTTTAGATTAGATATTAGAAAGAAATTCTCCTCTGTGAGAATGGCGAGGCACTGGAACAAGTTGTCCAGAGAAGCTGTGGATGCCCCATCCCTGGAAGTGTTTCAGGTCAGATTAGATGGCGCTCTAAATGACCCGGTCTAGTGAAAGTTGTCCCTGCTCATGGCAGACGGGTTGGAACTAAATGGTCTTTAAGGGCACTCCCAACCCAAACCATTCTATGATTTTTTTACAAACACTGACTCAAAGAATGAGAAAATCCAATAGCAATGTATTTCAGACTGATGCCAGTTATAAATGAAACTATTCACAAAGTTTCACTAAGTTTGACATGAGACATTCTTAGAATGAATCCTCACCACAGAAATCCACAACTAGGGTGAATAGAAATTATTTAATATTAATTTTCATGGTTGTATTAATTAAAAATGCAACTAATTATCTATTTGAAGTATTACAGACAAACTGTTGGTTAAAGAGAATGACAAATATAAGGACTTTTCTCTACTTTTTTTTCTTGCTATTTCAAGCTCAGTTTGTCATTAGAAAATCCCTTTTAACTAAAAAGTTTCAATAAGTTTGGTTCATGAACATCCTTTCCAAATGGAGGGTAGAGCCAATACCAGAGGGTTTAGGGACTGCAATACCAGAGGGTTTAGGCCCTCAGTCCCACAACACCAACACTGAATAGCCGGGGATCACAACTCTTAATAAGAGATGACACGCCTGCAGCATTCCTACAGGTTACTCAGTAACTACCTGTGAATAATGAGGGCATCCAGAGAGAATAAAGGTCACTTTGCAAATGCAATTAACAAAGGGAGGCTGAAATTTCTCATGAACCTATTTGGGAGTGACAGCTTTGAGAAGGGAAGCTTGCAGCAAGCAACAAAATTTGTGCTAATTAGATAGTGCGCAGGCTTTGCAAATGAACTGAAATGAAACACAATGAGATGGTTAATGGTAGATGAGTGGGATGTTTAAACAAAGACTTGATGTAGGGGACTTTTGAAGTGCAGTCCTAAAACACACAAAACATGGAGGAATTTTTTTTGCTCTATGAAAGAGCAGCTGATTATGTATAGATGAAAAGTAATGAACCAATATGCTCAGAAGTGTCTTCTAGATACGGCTCTGTAACTTCCATTAGCATCCACAGACTCTTAAATACACAAACACATTAGTCATGCATAAGATCACACCGTACATTTTGTTAAGTATCCAAAGGCTGAAGTGACTCATACAATCAAAATTTCTTTTCCCATGTGAATCACATGCAAGGCTTGACAAATCCCCACTGAAAAAGAAGGATGGTGTCTTTTGAGTAGTATTTTCACAGCAGCTCACTTCTTTAGGACCCTGCCTGCAGAGTAGGCACGCCAGTCACAAAACTGCATTAAAAAAACACATCAAAACATTAGACAGCACTTGTCAGTGAAAGAAATGAAATTGCTCAGCATTGTCCACATGCAGCCAGTGTGCTCCACTAAAGATGAGTGCCTGAAGTTACCAAACAGGGATGGCCTTGTTTAACAATCACATCACGGAGCATTAATAAAATTGTATCAAAGGCTGGAATTAAAACTGTCCTCGTTCTTTTGCAGTGAGCCTGCTTTATCCAACATTTTTCCCTCAAAATCTCCCTTTGGTCTCCAGGTTGGGAATGAGTCATGTCACGACTCCTGAGGAATTAAGCAAATCGATGCATTCTATGGTGATTCACTGACAGTGGTTTTGCCATTCTCTGCATGTGTTGTAACTCCAAGCAGCGACAATTGTCAGAGGATTTGTGTTTGGCTTTTGTAATTCCTAATTCTCGTTTCTTTTTTTTTATTTTATTTTTCCTCTATGCTTCTCGATCTGTTGAAAAAATTCACCATCTGCACACCATGTAAGAGCTGCAGAATCTGGCAGCCTTCAAGTGTGTCACTGTGTTTTCAAAAAAGGCAACTGGCCTCCCTGTGTGCACACGCCACATTCTGTGAGGAGTTTTGGTTTTTCTGTGTAAACATGGCCTGCTAATGACGCATATAACCCTTTCCTTTTGCTGGAAAGGTGGCCACAGGCACCTTCTGGCAATATTTAGAGAAGGTTCATGTGGGGCTTGGTAAAGCACAGCTGTGCTGGGGCCACCAGAGGCAGACCAGCAGTGGGACTGTAAAAATAGATGTGGGTTGGGTGAAGGAGATCCCTACACCTACAGTGCTCCTGCATTGGAAGGCTGAGCTCTGGGGAGCTCAAGGGGTTTCATCCACATGAAGAGAACTTGCTCTGTGGCTGCACTCAATCTTTCTGGGTCTGGGGAAGACAGCTGATATATTTTCACAGCTGAAAATCCATTGAACTTGCCTTCATGCCTATATGCTTGCAGCCATCCCTCTCCTATGACATGTGTCCTAGGTTACAATATAGATGTATTTAAGTATTCTATTACCACC
This sequence comes from Rhagologus leucostigma, assembly GCA_013397725.1. Lineage (NCBI taxonomy): Eukaryota > Metazoa > Chordata > Aves > Passeriformes > Rhagologus > Rhagologus leucostigma. Next base: position 23,471 of record VZTD01002352.1, read on the forward strand.
AGCTGTGGGCCATTAGCTGTTATCGCCTGCTAATGACCCACCCCTGATAACAGACAATGGGCCATCAAGAAACCACCACATGACTCATGGACTTATCTCATCCTGTTGTGAGATGCTCCACCCAGGAGGGAGGAGCCAAGCATTCCCACCTGGATATAACCTGCCCTTAGAACTACCTAACTCAGCCCTGTCTATTGGGTTACCAGAGGACCAGAGCTACCACTGGCCCTTCAGCTGGAGACTAGACCTTCCATAGGATCATCACTTCGACTGAACTACTTCATTTGGACTGCTACCACCACCCTAACAGGGTGTCAGGTTGTATCTGACTTTGTCAGTGTTTTTCCTTATATTATTTCACTTATTTCTATTTTTTTTAATTAATTTTAATCCTGACTTGTGATCTCCCACTGGTTTGTTTTCAAGCCAATGCACATGCAATAAAAGCCACGGAGCCAGCCTGCCAGGCACTGTGTTTTCACTGATGAAATAGATGGTTCTTTACACTAAGCACACCACATATGTATACTGAAACTTATCTGGTTGTACAAGAGCCACATGAAGCAACCAAAGGGCTCAGTCTCATAAGTTCTTCTTGGAGCTGACCTACAGACCCATAAATGAAGGCACTGAGAAAAGTTGTTTCTGGAGAAAGAGGAAGGCCAACTTAATTTCAGAATGCTTTAAGTGTGGTGATTTGGTATAAAAATAGAGGTGCAGGAGCATGTCAGAAGATGGTAAAAAGGCTGGAAAGAGAAGAAGTATGTTGAAGAGGGCAGAGAGGAAGGAACACAAGGAGGGGAAAGGTCTTGGCTTTGCTAATGCATGAAGGAGACCACTGCCTTTCTTACTGCTTGGCCTGTCCCTGGCTTTCCAGCGTGGAAAGTGAAAGCTAAAGCAGCAGAGGAACATACAGCAAAGCACACAGAACCACTGATTAAATGGAAGAAAATACAAATTTGTCCAAGAGAATGAGTATTACTCTCCTGGCTTCCACCCCTGCTCCACCTAGGCATTTCTGCTAGCTGTTTAGCCTAGGCTTAGCTGCTTTGGCTTCAGTAGCTTAATGTTTCTGTGTTTCAGGTTTAATGCCAAAGGTAGAGGTTTTCTATCTGAAACACCCCACCTGACAGAAGAGGTCTCAGTATTTCCTTCTCTTCTGGCTGAATTATACTAGATCGCCTCATCTGCTTTTCTGTGTCTTCCTCCTCTCCTGCTATAATCAACTTGGATGGTCTGCTATTTCAATCCATCTTTGGATTGAACTTTGGCTGAAAGCAGTTTCTAACCAGTGTGCCAGGGACTTACATTCCTCAGTCTCTGCCTGACTGCAGCACTTTCTTTCACTGCTTACATTACAGCTTGCCCAGTTTGAATATTCACACTGACTTCTACTTCTCCAAGCATGAAGGTCCTGGGCTGTGTGAAGATAAAACGAAGTTTCTCTTTTGGGCAAGTTTCTTTTCTCTTTTCCACTGTGAACAGCTGAGTAATTCTCCTCTCAGTTCTCCACCTCCCATTCTTCACACAGACAGCAAGGAGACAATAAAAGCTCTGTATACAGATCCATAGCCCCTGCTTCAGGAAACATTTTTGCTCATTCTCAAATGCCCCATAAATGTCTGTGTGCTCTACAACTGTTAAATACTGTGGCATCTCGGAGAGCTGATGATGGGTGAAAGATTCAGCTTCACATCCCCTCTCAGTCTTCCTTTAGCAGATGCCTCAAAGGTCATTTCAACTCTTTATTGGCCATTTCAAGAAACATTTCAGTTTCTTGACATGTGAAGAACTGGTCAAAATAGGCTCTTCTGTCAAGCTACATCCACACAGCATGAGGCTAAGTCAGTTCTGACCAGCAGCTCACAGACAACAGAAACAGTAGCAGGGAGTTCATGCACAGCTGTGCTTGGGCTACGCCATCCTGCGGGAAAGCACCTTTGTCACTCTGCTCGCACCAGGAAGCTCCCATGAAGGGTTTGTCTGCTAGGGTAGAGACAGAGCTTGAAGTCAGCTAAGTCAGGACTCCCGGGTACCGCTGTGGAGAGCTGGGTGCTCCTTTACCTGCTTTTTGTCTTGGCCTCTGCATTGAGCCATTCCTCCACGGCCAGCCACACAGGCTGGTTCAAGTAGCAAGTGCTGTGAACGCCCCAGTGCCCAGGCATAAAAGCTAATCTCTTAGCTAGCTGCTAATCCCCAGGCCCAGCTTTGGAGCGCAGAGACGTGCGGGTGTTTGCTTTTCGCTGGGCAGCCTGCGGATAGGCTCAGCTGCAGTGGAATCCTGAGGAATGTAGAAAATTTCTGCAATAAAACTGCTAATGGTAATTCCAGGAGAATATGTCACTTCCCATGGAAGTAATGACAGAACGGGCTGTAAAATACAGAGCCAGATTCAAAGTGACATTTTTCTGTTTATTTCTTCAATATTTTTTTTTCCCCTCCATGTGGCTGCATGAAAGGCTTCCTCAAGTAACAGGGGAAAGGAGTGATGGGACTGGAGCATGAAAGACATGAGCCCGCCTCGGAAGCACAAAAGCTGTTCGAAAACCCTCTTTCCCCCCACACCCCTCGCCTCCCCAGGTTGTATTTTTCCATTTTCTTTGAATTATTTGAAGCAGTTTGGAGTGGGACAGACAGGAACGACGGGGAACAACCCCAACATCCCGCGGCTCCGCGGGCTGGCCAGGGGCGCCCTCGGGTGGCCGCCGCGGAGAAGAGCAGGAGCCCGCCGCCGCCGGGATCGCTCCCGCCCGCTCCCGCGGGAGCCTGGGACTCTCCGGCACGGCCGTGGCCCGGGACAACCACCCGCGTGGCAGCAGACACCCTGACCAAAAAAAACCCCACCCCCCACCAAAAAAAAAATCCCCAACAAACAAACAAGGAAACAAACAAACAAACAACAACGAGAGAAAAAACAAACAAAAACCTCAAAAAACCCAAACCAAACCCAAAAAAAGTGATCCAGGAAAAAGTAAAGGGAAAGCAAACAAATCTAAAGTCACTTTGATTCCGAAGGTATGAAAAGATTTAACAGTGCCAGTGCAAAGGAAAAAAGAAAGAAGAAAAAAGGAAGGAAAAAAAAGTGGTAGATTTACATAGGCTAGAAGGAAAATACACTTGGGGAAACAGCCCTTGCTTTGGAGCAAGAGCTCTTTTGAGAGGTGTTTTTATTCAAGTCTCCCAACGGATGCAGTCAGTTACTCTGTCTTGTCTGAACTTCGACTCAATATATAATTTCATTTAGCTACTAATTGGCTCCCTTTACCTTTATTCAGAGACCCGGGAATGCTGCCAGAGATCCCTCCCATCTGGAGTCCACAGGGGCAACAACCCAGATCCCAGGCTCTGCTTCAGCCGTTTAACTTTTGGCAAATCCATTGGGACACACTGTCTGCTCCTGGCCCGGCAGGGGTACTTGGCACCACGGCCCATGGGTCTCAGCGGGAAGGGTAGCAAGTGCTGGAGCTCAGAAAGGACGGGAAGCTTCACCATCCTGTCCCTGAGCAGGATGGGCACGAACTGCCCTAGAAAAACCTTGTAAATACAAAGTGCCAAACGTGGCAGAGAACTGCTTTTAAACTCACCTAAGTGACAGTCCTCATCCATAAAAACATAGAGCTGCCAGTGAAAAGCACACTCTAAGCATATACGGCACCTAAAAAGATGTTCCAAAACAAATATGAAATGGATCCTAACAACCTGGACTTTTCAAGAACAAGAATGAAGAGTTAGGCTGACTGGAATATGTGGCAGTAAAGTGCATAGCAAAGAATCTGTATTTTTTATATAGCATAATAAACTGAAAAGCCTAAGACTGAAGCTAAACTTTATTACAAGACCCTTTTCATCTGCATTTGGAAGTTATATAACCCACACTTCCTCGCTGCAGCAGGTCAGTACCTGTCTACATCAGAATGCTTTTCTGTGCTGCTGGAGCTCTGACCTCAGAAGTTCCTCTTTGATTTACCCTGGAACACGGCAGCTGCATCGCTAAGAGTGTGCATCAGAAGACCAGAGGTGGCCACATACTCACACTGGCCCTGCTGTGGCCAATTGCCCTGAAAGAACCTACACAGCTTTGCCACAAAGCACTGACCAACACTTCCAGGGCCAGCAACATTCATTATAGTTTCAATGAAGCAGAACTGGTCATTGACTTCAACTTCATAGCATTGCCGTGACTCAGAGCATGGTTTTACCTTTCCTGTGCACAGAAACACAGCAAGGATGGGAGGAAAGACCTACAGGGCACCAAGCCAGGTAAACATGTCATTGACTTTGAAGTTGCCTTTCTAAACTCGAATGGCAGCATTCATCATCCGAAGTGCTACCGCTGCTGAAGAGGCTTCGTCTTTCAAATGGCCTCCATGTGCTTCTATTATTTTTCATTGTTCTTGAGTAAAGACCAGGAATCTTAGGGGCAATAGAGCTTTTGTTTGGTTTCAAAGCCTGGTGTGCCCCAAGAACTGCTGGAAACTTATTTAAGGTTTATTATTAACCTTATTTAACCTTATTTATTTATTTATTACTTATTTAACAACTGAATTTTCCTTTCGGGATACAGAAAGATTAGAAATACAATTATTGCAGAAAATGAATTGTGCCGCTCTGTATCTCTGTGTTTGCTTCTTGTGTCTTTTGGGTTCAGTTGTTGATAGCCTTGCATATTTAGGACTAATTGATTCCCATTAAATTAACTAGGGAAAGAATCTGTTGTGTGACTGTACACACTCACAGGACATGGATATCTTCATCATCCAGGACACTATTTTCTCCCTCGAATTTCTGTATTTACACTGGCTCACAGCAAGTTCAGTTACACAGGAACATCATCATGATAAGATGAGAGTTTCCATATGTGGCAAATATCTGTGATTTTCTGCATAACAGTTTGTGTCTCTGCTGTGCACTGATATATATTTATCATCCTGAGCCATTGTCCCACTGCAGTTTGTGCAAGGTTTGCCATCAACTCCAAGAGGCAACTGAACTACAGGAAATCAGTGTGTAATTCTTAGCACAAATATATCCTACAAATCAGTGCAGGCACATACTCTGTACTATTACAGGAGGAGATAACACAGTGATTACACACAAGAAGGGCTCAGGGCCTGAAATGTAATTCATTTCAGAACTAATTTGCTCTGTACAGGTTCTCCTATTGATTGTCTCTGCCATGGCACACGATGCTTTCCAAGACTGCTTTGATTTATCACCTAATATATGTTGTTTAGTGCTTCTGGAGCTCCTGAATTTATGCCTATGAATAAAGAGAAAAAAATAATCACCATCTCTGGGTTGGAAATCCTTAAAAACAAACACAGAACACTGACAGCACAGAAAATGGAGCCTCATTACTGACTGTATTTTATAAACTTTCACATTTGGGAAACACAGTGTTCTGGCCTGGAGATGGGAGGATAGGCTGCCCTTGACGATGAATCACTGCTCTGGTATTCCCTGCAGAACTTGACTGTAAAACTGCCTGAGAAGTGGAGCTGGAATAGGAATGAATAGCCTTCTCTCTGGACATTACATTAACAGCTAAGTAAATGTCATGCTCTTCTTATTGTAACAGCACTCGAAATCAGTTATGTGAAGTTAAGCTGCATTAGTGAGTGCAGAGATGATGACAACTTCAAAGCTACACTAACAAGCCTTTCTCTTACTGTGTCACTGTGGTAAGTGCAGGGAGGCTGTGAGAATGCCCACAGAAAAAGAACTGGCTGATTTACACAGTATGCACTTCAAAAAAGAATAAAAAACCCACAACAACAACAAAAACAGTTCCTTTGAGTGTCTTCCAGATAGAGATGACAGTAATTGTTCAAACTCTGTGGGGATGGTTTTACTTACACTAGAGGCCGTTCCTGCTTCCCCTGCTGTGTAAAGGAGTGATGTCAGGAAGCAAACATGACAGGTCCCATCTCTGCCAGCTCGTGGTTTGACTTCTTCAGAAAGCTTATTCTCCAGGTCTGCTAGTGCTTCAGTTCTTACCCAAGCTAAAGAAAGCCAAGGTATTTGCACCTCACATCAGCCATGGAGAACCAAACAGGGCTTTCGACAGACAAACTTCAGAACAGCACTTACGAGTTGCTTAATATACCCACTGCTGGGGAGTGGGAGGGGGTGTGTGACATCAGACAGCGTCTCCCAGCTGGAAAGCACATGGCTCTCTGCCTTAGCTTACCTGGACTCACTTTTACATTCTGACGTTTATTTTGCAGCTCTTTTGTTGACAAACAATAGAAACAAAACCAAAATAAACCAAACAGCAGAAACTAGGCCTCGTGAAGGCTTTTGATAAGAAATCCACCTGACAAAATCTGCTATACATAAGGCTCTGGGGAAAGAATTCCTGAAACCGTCCAAATCTGTATTGCACAGGACACTTCAGTGTCACAGCAAAAGCAAGACTTAACAAACATGTTTTATAGCACTTCTGTGGTAGGAATCTGATCTGGATATCACATATAATTTTGGCCATTTTTCAAAACAAAACTTCTTGTACACAAACAAGTAAACACTCTCCTGGTTTTGGCTAGCTTCCAGAATTTTACTGAAGGCAATAGGTTTAAGCAATTTTGAATACGTAGTTACTAATTTTCCGGTTCAAAATGGATTTAATAGGACACTTTGTGCCTAAGTAGGAGTAAGGATTTTTTTCTTGTTGTTCAGTCTGAACTTACACAGTTGGGATTTTAATGAAAACGTCATTATTTGGCTGACTTTTACAAGGTACAACTGAAATTGCTATTTTTCTGACACCTGCTGATGGTTAGAGACCTGCACTGCCAGCTCCCCATGGAGATAGTGCACAAACTCTCTAGTTTGAAGGCAAAGTGAATATTGGTGTCAAAAGAGTGGTGGCTGTGAAAGGAGTCTGGGATTAGATAACATAGAGCTCAAGGTCATTCTGATCACCAGCTTTGAGGTCCTCCTGATCCTCCACAGAGCACATGTCAGCAACAAGTCCCCACATCAAGCACATCCCTTCTGCCTGCACCAGGATTCACCACCCTTTGAATGGTCACAAAGCTTGACTTAAGTAATCCCACTGATAGTGAATCCACCACACGCCCTGGGAACTCAGTACAATAATTAATTATTGCTTTGAAAATGCAGCATATTGCCAGTACAGACAGCTTCAGTCCAGTTCCCATTCGGTGCCTGCTATCACTGTGATGGCTGTGCTGTCCCCAAGAGCAACGACGAGCTAGGAAAAGCTTTCCCTCTCCTGCCAAAGCTCATCTGCCACGAAATGTGCCTTGTGGGGCCATGGGAGGACAGTGCCTTCTGCCTCACAGTAGCTCTGGCAGCAGGTCCCTGCAGGCAGGTCAGGCAGGGCACAGCTCCCACAGCCCTCTGCAACCACTGCGTCCTGCTTCTACAATTCAGGAACATTTCATTGAACTGTTTGACCTGTTTCCCTCTGAGTTGGAAGGTGGCAACTTCTTTCACACTGGTTTTTCTTTTGAAATTGATCAAAACTTTTTCTGTTTATTTCTAGTGGTAGTAACACAAAGGTAGAAAATATTTAAAAGCTTTGTGCTGGCAATAGGGAGCCTTGGTGAAAAGGGGAACTTCCAGCTCTGACATGGAGTTTAACAAAACAGTGATAAGATCTGGCCCTTCACAGTGATTCTTGAAGGGCAGTTGAGGTTATCATACAGAGTAATACAACATAATTGTTTCTTGCAAGATGTAGAGGGGATGGGTGCAGAACTCTCAGAGCAGCTGAGGTGAAGTGAAGCTGCTGACAGAGGAGCTCTCTTCTCATAGACGGCAAGCACAACAAGGAGTGACAAAAATCATGTGATAACTTCTTAAGATGTTGGCTTCCTTACATGATCATTGGTTTTGTTTATTGTTGATTGCAGTGAAGCAACTTCTTGTGAAATATCCATGAAGTTACTTAGCTCTCTGGTGACTTCGTTTATCTACTTACACATTAGAATAAATGATATGCTGCCTGCAAACTTTTGTGAGACTCCCTTAGTTAATATTCGACAAGATTTCACAGAATCATAGAATGGCCTGGATTGAAAGGGATCTTAAAGATCATCTAGTTCCAATCTCCTGTCATGAGCAAGGACACTTCACTGGACCAGGCTGCCCAGACCTCCATCCAACCTGGCCTTGAACACTTCCAGGGATGGGACACTCACAACCTCTCTGGGCAACCTGTTCCAGTGCCTCACCTTCCTCACAGTAAAGAACTTTCTCCTGCTGTCCAAGCTAAACCTAGATTCCTAGATGAAGGTTGCAACAGAGAATTTAAAAACTAAGGCACATAATTGCTTATGAAATATGATCATTGTTTCTAAAAAACTTGGGCTTTTTTGAGTACTAGCCAACAAACATAACCATGTGATGACTACTGGTGGGGTTTCCTATGTATGTATAGGATGAAGCATATACACACACACACACATAGTTCAAACCCAAGGGAATGTAACTGTAAGCAATCTAAAGCAAGCCAAAGTTTGTAAAAGCCTGTGCTATCACAGCAGTGCAGACTGGCAGCAGGAACAGAACTGCAGTCACAGGTAAGATTTGGTGTGCTCAGCTGTAGCAGAGACACGCTCACACTTTGTCATTGAGATACCAGCTGTGACCTGAAGAGTCAACTGTTTCTTACATGTCTAGTGCCCAAACAATGCTGGACAAAAGACCTGTCTCTAAACCTACAATTTATTTCAGGTCTGGCCCCCAAACAGATGTTCTTATTCTTGGAATGGATTATTGTCTGCTAAGGAAATTACTTAAGACCATCTTATCTGAATGTGAAGTCCATATTCACACATGACATTCAGTCAGCAAAACCAACACTCTTGCCTGCTAAGCTGCACAGACCACATTTAGTATTTGTTCTAACTGAGCAAATACTGAATTGCTCCAAGTCATCAAAGTCAGCTAATACTGTTTGTAAAGCCAGCAATGCCCCCATTCAGATGTTTAAAGTTGCCAGAAAATAATGACTTTTGAAACTTTCCTTTGAAGCAGACTGAAGAGATGGGTGCACTGCAGGTCTCTCCATATTCATGTCCCTTCACAAAGAAGGGCTTGTCCAGATGCCAAGGGAAAGCACGGAGAAGCATCTCAAAGGGGGATTCATCCAAAGAACAAAAAGCTTCAACCTTTGCCCTTACTGGAGTGCCAAGAGGTTTGCCTGTTTTGTTGTGTTTTGTTTTTTAACGCAAGAATCAACAGATGGGCAACAGTCACACATCTCATCAGAAAAGTTCACCCAACAGGACGGTCAAACTTCAGCGCCCTCTGGCACAGACAAAAAGCCATTTCTCCAAAATAAAGCCCTGCTCTTGGGGCAATTCATTCTTGTCATTCATATTCAAATGGTTCCATGGTCAAGCTCAAGCATGTACAGTTCTCGTGGGTCCAGCTGTCCACATACTGAGAATAAACCTCATGAATAGCTAAGGGTCTGCCAGCACAGCAGGCTTCTGCTGCCCTGGTACTGATACAGCCCACAGCTTTCGCTTCTTTCTGAAAAGTTTTGATATTCAGAGTAATTTGAACGGCAAGAATGTATTCCTTTTGTGGCATTGTATTTTTCTGGTACTTCAAATACTGTCACTGCACAAGTAGTTTTAAAGATGCCATTAGTTAGGATTTAGTTAATTTCCAGTGCTTTATGTTCTTTGTGGTGTTACTGAATCAAGGAACACCTCAGCTATAGGGAAGCAACGTGCTGAAACAGAAAGTCTAGGTAATAAGATTAGTTAAATCACAGAGGCACCTGAGAACGAGTCCTCTATTAGTGTCAGCCAATCTAAAATTAAACTGCTGATAAAAAGGTTTTCCTTCCCACCCTCTCCCTGGTGTCAGAGCTGGCACATGAGCGAAACTCTTAAACAAGGATGTTTTCAGTCAGACCAGAAAGCCTTAGGTGTGCAGCTCTTGAGGGAAGTCGTGGGAAGGTGTGAGGACGTCAGAAAGTGAGCAGGAGCTCAGCCTTAGGTTAGATGAAATTGATTAGGAAACTGCACTGAGACGCTGCTGTCTGCCCCTGTTTGTGTCTAAATGCACTGGTATGGATGTCACAGCAGTGAGCACTCTGCCATCCATAAGCGACTACGTAAGATGCAGGATAATAGTGATGCCCAACTAAAAGGTTTCAAAGGTCAGAGGTGTTCTCTTCAGATATTTGCTATGAGCTAACCATAGTGGGACAAAGCCCTGCTATAATGCAGCATGGCTAAGGCAGCCTTGTCAGGACCGTATTAATTTTTGAAATGCAATGTGCAGTTTTTGCTCACACAAACCTAATTATTACATGAAGAACATTTTTATAATTTAAAATTTTCTCTTCCTTTGGAGAGGGAAATAAGAAGGAGGAAGTAAAATGAATCTGACTGGCTTTTGAACTCTGCTGTACAGCACAGCGGTGTGTTCAGCACAATATATTGCACACAGCAAATCAAAGCCAGCTTAGACTCAACTTTTCTGCAGCTTTTTCCTCCAATACCTTTCCAGGATTACTAATTAATAGAGACCAGATGCCAAATACTTGAACATGGCCTTAAATCTGGGATGCAAAGAGCCTGATCTCCTTATTGTCCCAGGGCCTCAGGCAAATTGAATTTAGGCATCTCTTTTGATTTGCTAACATTTTGTATCTGCCCTCTAATCTGCTGTAAATAATAATACGAAGGAGAACAAGGTTCAACCATACAAGTACCTTCCTCTCTAACATTTTTTGCTGAATCTTCTAACCAGTGATCAGCAATGAGCAGGACTCCAATTAAAGACTTTGCGGATACAACACAAAAATAGAGAAAATTATGAGAAAAAAAATTTTGAACTTAGATCTTTATTATACAGGCCCAAAGCTGTGGTCACCATGCAGTTACACTATAATGGGAATGATTTTGCTGAAAAGATCTCACTAAACAAGTGTAAAGAGACCACAGACTACCGCATTCCAAATAACTGACACTTTAATTTTCGAAAGAGCAAAAATAAATAAAGGAATGGCAAGTATGTCCTTTTCACATATGGTGGGGCATATACATATTCCTTCTTTTCTATAGCTATTCAAGAGACAAAATTAGCAAATACTGCCCAAAACCACAGACCTTTCATGTGATGCCTCAGCTAACTTTTAGCTGTTTCTCTCTCCTTGGATATTAGATCAAACACACATTTAGATAGGTGCATATGCCAAAAAAAGAAATGCAATGTGGGGTTTTTTGTATTTAATTTCTACTTCCTGCCTTTTCCTTCTCCTTTTAGGACACTAACAGGAAGTAATTGGAGACATCTAGTCAAATAAAAGCCCTAGAAGTTTTCCCTTCTAGTTTTTCATTATACTCTCATAATTTAAGGATTCATCACAAATTTTAAAAGGTTGAGGTGTCTTACAAGGAATTCATCATCTCTGGAATACAGATAGCCACAGTGAAGACTTGCACATAGACTGCACACATAGTGTAATGTAAAAGTGGTTATCTTTAAAAAAAACAAAACTTTTTAAAAAATCTGTAGATCAAAACAAAGCATGTCTTATTCCCTACAGGATTTTCTTGCAACCTGTTCTTCAATTATTTGCACTAGGAGATTGTACAAATGGTATTAGTTACAATATACAGTCCACTGTCATCTTCTGGTCCAGCAGAAGAACCTGTCTCTTCGATGGATGCAAAACTGTTCATCTGAGCAGATCATCCTCAACAGCACAAATATGGTCTAGAAACTCATAGAGTTTATTGTCTTAATTTATAAAATTAAACCTGCTCCAGACAGGTAATACTGGTGTGTAATATTGCCATCCCTGGGTTCTGTCAAAAACGGGGTACTGAGGTGCTCAGAGCCGTCTCAGAGCGCAGCGCTGGGATCCTTCTGGCACTCCAGACCCAAGATCGATGTGATGTGATGCGTGCTAGAACATGGGCGCACTTCTCACTTAGCTCTGCAGAGCCCGGGACATGGTAAGCTGCCAGAACTTCCTTCATCTTGCCTGTTGACAAAAGGAACAATAACTAGTCATCACTGGTTGCTGGAGTTTAATTCCAATTTTTAAAAAGCCCTATAAAAGATACTTTTTTTTTTAGCCATGCAATAGCAGATGTTTCATTAAGAAAAGATTTAGGATAAATTTTACAGTCTCTCTGTTAGCCACACGATGCTTATGAGGGAGAAAGGCCTTCTACAGTATGGTTCCTAAAACATTACCCAGGATTAAACATACCATTATTTAAAAAATAAGTGTCCAGTACCTTACTACTTTAAAAACATCAATAAAATGTTATCCCTGTAAAAATCAATTTTGTATAGCAGATTTTCTGGATTAAAGTGCTGTATTGTCTCTCACACACACTGTACACGAGACACAGAGTAAACAATCTAAAGGATTAACAAACAACGAGCGAGAATCCAACAGGTTAATAAGTGGCCTATATGAGTTTGTCGTAGAACTATCTCTTAACACATATTGGTCATGTTCATTATGTATTGATAACAACTATAAAACCTTCATAAATGACTCACTGAATGGGCTTCACAGAACCAACAGTCAAAATAGACCTCTACCTTATCTATTCTGATTTCCTGCCAATTATAGTTTTTTTAGATAGTCCTCTGTGAAGTCCAGAGAAAATCAAACTTTTAGTATCACAGACTAAGATAGGAAAGACCAAGAATACACCTGCAATATATATTTGCTGCAGAATATGCAGAAGGAGACATAAAGGTACCTCTGGAGGGTGATTTCCCTACTCCCTAGGTAATCTCAAGAAGTCCATCTTTTTCCATGGACTGTGAGTAGGTTAAAGACCAAAATTTCTTATGAGTATGAACGCGTTATATCCTACCACAGACATTTGACTAGGTTCACGTATTTATTTCACCATTCACAAAGACCATCAGACCCTAGTAATTTTCAATCAGTACTGACATGGGCAAAATGATAAGAACTATAAGTCTTCAATCTAATGTAAATACAAAAGCCATGCAATAAACTCCAGAACCAATGCTAGGTTTTTGGCTACATACCCTGAAATTTTCTGGAGCTATACAAATTATTTCTTTTCTGTATAATTATTATTCTTATAATTATCACATAAATAGAAATCACTAAAGGAACAGAGGTAGCAGGTGATTTGAGAGATAGCTTTGCCCACCCCTGACCAATGCGATACCTGCTGATGTTTGTCTAACCTATTTTTAAACATCTGCAAGGTTGAAGATTCCATTAATTTCCCCTACTCCATCTGTTCCAGGGCTCCACTCTTCCTTGATGCTTACATTTTTTCCTGATGTTTATAGTAAATCATCCTTGTTGAGATCTAACCTATTACTGCTTTCCTCTACCAACAGCACACATGGCAGCTGAATCCCTTACTCTTCACAGTCACCCATTGCTACAAGAAGGTGTCTCTGATGACTTCCTTTTCTCTGTTCTACACTAAACAACCCTTCAATCTTTCCTTGAAGGCCCATGTGCTTTAGATCTTTGAGCCCCAACTGATCTGTTCTTGGATCCTACCTGAGCTGCAGTTCCTGAAAGTGGGTGAAGATCTTCCACTGAGGCCTTACCAGAGCTGACCGAAGCAAAATAACTACATTTGATGTTTTGTTACTCCCCTTTCTGAAGCCTGGCCTTTGAAGTAGCACATCAACAACACATGTTCAGCCTGGGACCAGGTCTCTTCTACAGAACTGCTGCTTGGCCAGTTGTTTCCCATCTGCAGCTGATTGTGTTGAGCTCTATGTACAGTTCCGCATTTGCTCTAATTTAACTGCTGGAAACCCCAAAGTTTCTAGGCTGCTCCACTACTTTATCTTTACTTCGTCATTTTCCACAGCCTTGCTTCTAACACACTTGTTCTGCTCTATGAATTTATTAAGTGTATGTTCTAACCTTTCATCCAAGCTGTCAGTGAGAATACTGAATATTACCGGAACAAGGGAAAAATACTTGAAGAACTTTACTTAATGGTGTATCATTGAGAACTTCTGTTTGTATATGGTTTCCAAATAATTTATGCACTCACGTAATGATAATTTATTCTAGCCCAATTTCCCTAGCACACATAAGAATAATAACAACTGAAATATTCTGCCATACAGCCTTGCTCAAATAAAGCTGATAATACTAGCAAATATATTTTAAGAAAAATTGTATAGACTTTGAAAATAGAACCATAATGGAGAAAAGATTTCAAATGATAACAGAGTCTTGATAACAACTGATTTCACATCTGTATGGCTACTTTTATGAAGTATGTGCTTTACTGAAATATTGTCCAATTTAGACTTAATGGAAGTCTTTCACAGCCTTTTAAAATTGAATCTTGCTCAGTGAAATGCTCCACTGAGAGAACAACAAACACATACCACTACAGTTTAGAAACAAATCAGTTGCACAACTTCACAAAACTCCAGGCTGCAAAATTACTGTTTACTGTTTATCTTGCAAAAGATATCTTGATCAGAAACATACTGAACAAGACTGCTAAGACCAACAGGAATGGTCATATTGAGCTTTGCAAAGAAAAGGTTACCATTTACATTAATCTTTATGGAGATACAAGGCAATTCCACAAATAGAGGAAGCACGGATCACTCTTCTTAACCTAATCTGGGTTATCAGCAGACCTTTTCTACTTTTCACTCTATGATATATTTTGTTTGTGCCATCTGTGTTACTCAGAAAAGTGAAATAACTTGGTTTCCAAGGTGGAAACAGAGTCCCCCAGTTCCTTCTGAACTGGAAGAACTGGAGGCCAGCAGAAGCTGAAATACAACACAAAGCCCACCTTCAATTAACACAAAATTTGATTCGATATTTAGGGATATATCCCATTGGATTTCCAGTGAAAGAAAAGTGAGACTGACTTTCTCTGAAATATACGTGGTGACAGAGAGACAGCCACATAAAGAGTACACACAAAAACTCCCAGCTTTCTCCAGTGGAAAAAAAGGAAATAGGATAAAGGATGGGTGAGCCAGCCTGACCCAGGACTGCTCATCATGTACAGCCTGCTGTCTGACCACCAAGGCAGAGGAAGATTCCCACAAAAAACCTGCTTGTAACAGCAAATCAAAAGTCTTGAAGCTGAGACAAAGCAGATGTCTGCCCCTTACTGAGAACAACTCTAGGGATTATAAATTATAGAGATTCAAGAGATTTTATCAAGAATTTTACCAAAATTACTTTTGTCTTTTTGTCAAAAGGGCTAGGATCTTTGAGAGTCAAGATTTTGCTAACAGTGATAGGGAAAGAGAGACAAACTGTTCAATCAGAAGCATAACTGAAAGTCGAGGCAGCAGCTTGCTCAGGACCAGAAGAGCTGATACCTTGCTGACATGGAAAAATGTGTCATGGTGACTCCTGTTTTAAAAAATCATCACTGTTCTCTTTGCAATCCATGGCAGACAAACCCATGATAAATGTCAGTATCCAACCAGAGTTATATGCCAGTCAGTGACAGCAGGAGAATTTGTGCCATGCTCGTTTAAGTGCCTAACACAAGTGGCAGGAGCAGCCATGAGAGGTGTGTGGGTGTCCCACCCCCACTGCACAGCTCTCACTCTATACTAGAGACAGAACAGTCAGCTTTGCAGTGTAAATGTGCTGCAAGAGTAAAGTGAGATGAGTCCCACGCCTTTTTTTCAAAAGGAGAAACAGGAGTCTGTATTTAAGTAGTGCAATGTTAGTGTGTTGGCTGATAGGGAAAATTAGTAACACTCAGTGTAATTAAGACCGCAGTTATCAAATAGAGATTAATAGAAAGTGCAAAATTTCCTTATTTTAGCACGCAGCATAAAACCTACATAATTTAACTGACTTTAAATTTCAGTGAAAGTTTATGGTTATAGACTAGATTACTGATAATGAAATACCTCAATCTCTTTGTTCCTTGAGGTCAGATGTCTTAAGCTTTACACTACAAGAATGCTGATCATTGCAATACTTGAATTACATTATGAAGCCCTTGTCCCTGATGTTAGAGAAGCCTCTATCAAGATAATAACACTTGGAACATCATATGATGTTATATATATTGTGCTGTCATACATGAAGAGGCAGTAGGAAATTCGAAAATTATGAGGGTGTTTTCTATGACTCAGCCTAAGGGGCCTTGGGGGAAAAAATTGCAGTGATGTTCAATATCTGAACTGCTATATTATTTCTGTATCTGTATACGAAAGGTTCTTATACTTAATTTTTTAAACAAATTAAAAGGCAAATATTAATGTATCTGAGTCTTGATATAATGAAGTTATTGGGGATATAAGACTAAAGGGAAGTTACAATGTGCTTAATTTAAACTATACTTAATTACAATGGATAACAAAGTCTCTAAACTTTTAGAGAATTTATTTAGAAGTGTATTTTTAAATTAAAAAGAATCTGCTAGTTTAACAACCACATGAAACCATTTAAAAAAGTAGTGTATACTTTAAACACTAGCAGTGTATAATTTAAAACAATTTAAAACCATTAGAAAAAAATCCTATGTAACACGATTTAAAAATCTAAAGAACTTTCAAAGATTTTCTGCACTGAATACGGTGGTGTATGTGGTATCAGTTAGAAATGAACACTCCAGTGGCACACCGCATTCTGTAGATAAGACCTGATTGGGGTACCAAGTGATAATCCAGTTGCCAGTCCTCCAAAATACAGGCCGGGATCAAGTAACTTTTTACGGGAGTGGGTGAGTTCTGGGCTGAAGGAAGAATTTCACAGCCTTGAAGCAGTTTCCCTGGTGTGTGACTGAAAATGCTTGTACTGCACTGCCAAGACAACAAATGTAGCCCCCTCTGACCTTTTTACTTTCTTCCCTTCCTTTCAGGTAATCTGTACCTGGTGTTTTTTACTCTGTATGTATCTTCTGTCAGCAAGAATTCTGTAATCTGAACTATATCATTCTTGCAGCTGTGCAAGCTTTCACCACTTCAGTCCCTGGCTTTATCAAATCCAGTGTTATCAACTCCAGAGAGTGTCTCGTGAGCTCCATGATGTGATGTTTTTCTGTGAAACTCCTCCTGAAGAGAGTTGTTCATGTATGAATAGGAGTTTTCATATTTTAGTTCATTTTTGTATGCTCATAGATGCAAAGAAAAGGTGGAAAACGGGATTTTTAGGTGCTGATACACTCAGAGAATCCGAGAAAAGCAGAAGATAAAAGCGATTTCTAGAGCCTTAATTTTAAGATTACACTGTTTTAAAGCCAGTCTCATAATCTTGGAAGGCACAATTTTTGAATATTTGGCATTTGTATGACAAGAAACATCCAAATATACCGTCTTCCAGCTTTGCTGGCTGACGCAGTTATGCTGCTCTGCCTTGCCATGATGGAGAGAAAGATTTAAGTTTGTTTGGGGCTATGTCTACACACTTACGTGACTGAAACTTGATCATGAGCCAACTCTTGACATACTTGCTAGAACACTTCATCTATCTTCAAGCCAAACAGTGCTCACTGGTGTGGTTACGGAATGGCAGATGGTGTGAGCTGGAAACTGCAAACAACACTTCAAGGTGTTAATGAAGAACAGCCTTAATCTCTCCTCAGCTGAGCCGACTGCGGGAATGCTTCTGGTTTGCTTCAAGGCAAAGGCACATCCATAAACACAGCAGGGGCAGTTCAAGAGAACCCTTTTGGTATGCACTGAAGCTGTGAAGCCGTGAGGACAAGCTCAGGGTGGGGTGGTGCCAGAAGCTGGCAGGAATGGTGGGAGCATCCCCACCACAGCCACATGTTCCATGGGAGACCTGGGAGCCGACAGTGTGACTGCTGCCACGCTGCATCAGTCCTGCAGGAGAAGCCTTAAAAATAACCTAGACCTCTTCAGCTTGCAGGAGCTGGGTCAGCCTACAGGTGCCTGTGACTGATTGAGGGAGCTGTTTGCTGCCAGGGTTCCAGAGAATGGAATTTGTCCCAAAGTGCTGTTTTGCTGGGCTGTGAGCAAGCAGGAAGAGAGCGCTCGGCACCAGCACCTCTCTCACCCAAGAGGTAGGCTGGCTGTCGCTGCCTCCCAGCTGTGAGGCTGGTGCATTCCTATACATGGGCATACTGGGACAAAGCAAATAAACAGCCATTGCACAATCACTGAATATCAGCTGGAATTGGCTAACAAATTTTTGCCAGCAGGACACAGCAGCTCCCTGTACTGTCTCAAAGTAATAACTCCTGGTTGGGCTTCCAGCAGCATGGAGGAAGTGAGCTGAAACCCAAATCAGTACCCTTATCTTGAAAAGGACTTGAAGCTCTTACACCTCTCTGGGTGTTTGTCAGGGCTGTAACACACTGATGGCTTGTGGCAATCCTGAGACAACCCAAACCTTCAGGATTTTTCTTCTCTCTCACAACCGAAGTCTCTTCATTTTTTACTGAATACCTACGAGCATCTGGTTCCTGACAGCAAACTCTGGAGCATGCAAAACAGTCCATAGCTCTTTACTATGTGGAATAGGAGAGGTACAAAATAGGGGAACAGGAGACAGAAAGGTTGCATGCAGGCCTCTCCTATTCCTTTCCATTAACTGCATTAACTGGCCAAGCTCTATCCTAATTTTTTTTGTTTGTTTACTTTTTAACATATTTCTTCTTACTGTTCCAGAAGTTCATTGCTCTGATGACTAGAATATTTTTTTCCTAATTTGAAGGCTACATTTTCATGACCAATTTATAACCCTGAGGTTTGTGTTTACAATAAGGATATTTTCTCTTTTTTGGGGGGTGCAGTACTTGGAGGTGGTTAAGAGAGACTGCGTACACAGTCTCTTTCCCAAGTTTTGATTTATTAGGTTGTCAACATGTGTTAGCATCCTCATGCCTCTTGGCTTTCCTGTTCTTTCCCTAGCTTGCCTCTGAGTGTCCTCCATTTTGATTTAATCTTACTGGAACACGAGTGATGAGACTTTATTCTTCAAAGTTCTGTTTAGAAGACTGGTTGACAGAGTCCCTTGGAAGGCAGTCATGAAGGGCAAAGCAATTCAGGAAGGCTGGACATTCCGCAAGAAAGAAATCTTAAAGGTCCAGGAGCAGGCCATCCCCACACGTCAAAAGATGAACTGTCGGAGAAGAAGACCGGCTTGGCTGAACAGAGAGCTTTGGCAGGAATTCAGGAGAAAAGGAAAAGTTTATAACCCTTAGAAGAAGCGGCAGAGAACTCCAGATCACTACAGGGGTCTTGTGAGATTATGCAGGGAAAAAGTTAGAAGGGCCCAAACCCAACTAGAACTTAATCTGGGTAGAGCTACAAAAGACAATAAAAAATGCTTCTTAAGAGAAACTCCATCTTTTACCAGATGTGGGGTGAAACATAGCAACAAAGTATGAGGAAAAGGCTGAGGTTCTTAATGTCTTCTTTGCCTCAGTCTTTAATAGAAAGACCAGTGGTTCTCAGGGAACCCAGACTCCTGAGATGCAAGACAGGGATAGGGAGCAGAATGAAGCCTCTGTAATCCAAGGGGAAATTGTTAGTGATCTGCTACACCACTTACACAGACCCAAGTCTATGGGCTGGATGGGATCCATTCAAGGATACTGAAAGAGTTGGCAGAAGTGCTCATGAAGCCACTTGCCATCATTTATCACTGGTCCTGGTTTACCAGTGAGGTCTCAGATGGCTGGAATTTGGCAAATGTGATGCCCATCTACAAGAAGGGTCGAAAGGGGAATCCAGGGACCTAGAGGCTTGTCAGCCTGGCCTTGGTCCCAGGGCAGGTCATGGACCAGGTCATCTTGAGTGCCATGATATGGCATGTATGGGACAACCAGGGGATTAGGCCCAGCCACTGTGGCTTTGTGAAAAGCAGGTCTTGCTTGACCAATTCAATCTCCTTCCATGACAAGATGCCCTGCTTAGTGGATGAGGGAAAGTCTGTGCATATTGTCTACTTGGACTTTGACACCATTTCCCACAGCATTCTCCTGGGGAAACTGGCTGCTCCTGGCTTGGGCAGGGGTTCTTGCACTGTTCACTGGGTTAAAAACTGGCTGGATGGCTTGGCCCAGAGTGGTGGTGAATGGAGTTCATCCAGCTGGTGGCCGGTCACAAGAGAGGTTCCCCAGGGCTCAGTGTCAGAACCAGTCCTGTCTAATACCTTTACTGATGTTCTGGAGGAGGGGATCAAGCGCATCCTCAGTCAGTTTGTACATGACACCAGGCTTGGTGGGAATGTTGATCTGCTGAAGGGCAGAAAAGCTCTGCAGAGGGATCTGGAGAGGCTAGATCAATGGCCTGAGACCATTAGTATGAGGTTCAGCAAAGCCAAGTGTCACGTCTTGCACTTGGGTCACAACAGCCCCCTGCAGAGCTACAGGCTGGAGAAGAGTGGCTGGAAAGTGGCCCCAGGGAAAAGGACCTGGGAGTGCTGGTCAACAGCAGCTGACCATGAGCCAGCTGTGTCCAGGTGGCCAAGAAGACCAAAGGCATCCTGGCCTGTGTCAGAAATAGTGTGCCCAGCAGGACCAGAGCAGTGACTGCCCCCCTGTACTTGCCACTGGGGATGCCACACCTCAAGTCCTGTATTCAGTTTTGGGTCTATCACTATAAGAAATACATTGAGGCACTGGAGCATGTCCAGAGAAAGGCAACGGAGCTGGTGAAGTGTCTGGAGCGTAAGTCCTGTGAGGAGTGGCTGAGGGAGCTGGAGGTGTTTAGCCTGGAGAAAAGGAGGCCCAGAGGGGACCTCATCATTCTCAACAACTCATTGAAAGGAGGTTGTAGCCAGGTGGGGTGAGTCTCTGTTCCCAAGTAACAAGCGACAGGACAAAAAGAAATGGCTTCAAGTTGTACCAGGGAAGGTTTAGATTAGATTAGATCTTAGGAAAATTTTCATTATAAAAAGGGTTGTCAAGCACTGGAACAGGCTTCCCAGTGAAGTGGTTGAGTCCTCATCCCCGGAGGTATTTAAAAGACATGTAGAACTGGTACTTAGGGACACGGTTTAGTGGTGGACTTGGCAGCGCTGGGTTAATGGTTGGACTTGATGAACGTAAAGGCCTTTTTCCAGTCTGTATGATTCTATGATTCTATGATTCTATGATTAAGACACTGATAATTTCACTTTCTCTGCTGGAGTTACCTTGCTTGATATGTCCTAAGATAGCATTTCACCTTTTTTTTTTTTTTTAACACAACTGCACCAGTGGCTCAGAAATATCACAACTAAGAAACACACTTTTTTTTTTCTCCCTTGTTTTGCTGTCTCCAAAAAGTAATTGTAGAAACTGTACTTATTTCATTGAATGCTTGAATTCATATTTGTACAACTAAATTTTATCCTGATCTTGCAGCATCCCCTTTGGATGAAAGGTACCCACCCATCTGCAATTGCCTGCTAGGGTTTTGTCAGTCTGCAGAATGAATCTGTATCCTGTGTCCCCTCTGCTGTCTAACAATTGTGTCTTCTGCTTGGGCTTAGCCATGCAATGGAGACCATCAGCCTGCTTTCCACATGCCCTTCACAGTTCTCACTTTGCACTGGAAATACTGTTTCCAACTGCTGCAGTGCAGGAATTATGTCCCTGGTGAATTAGAAATCCATGAATAGCCAGGACAGGTGAACCTTACAACATGGAGCTTCTCTTAAAGATCCTAAAAATTGCTTGAAAATATCAGTCTACATTTAAATGCAATAGTTTATACTCAGCTTTAGTTAATGACTTAAATAATCTTATTTTAGGTCCAAGTTATGATTTGTCATTGCTTGTGGTTTCTCTGTGACCTCAGCTGCTATTGATCAGAAAGTCAGTAATTCCAGTCTGATTCTGTCTTGTTGGGCCTGGCACTAAAAATATTTTGGCAACTTAATTAAAATTTATAAATTATGTAAACAGAATGCTTCTTACTTCTATATTCTGTTATTCTATAAATATCTCTGTATTGATGGCAGATCAGTCCAGCATTAAATAAGCAGAAGATAATCTTCCTGTAGGTCATTTTGTTTCAGATCATTGACTCCATTTTCTAGACAGCTGCCTCTCTGCAAATTCTAAAAACATAGATTCAATCTACATTGGTGTTACTGCTCATTCATTTTAGTTATTCCAATCAAATGGCACAGCATATTAAAAACGCCTCAGATAATCATTATGGGACCACAGAGCTCCAGAGCGCTGCCAAGGCTCTTCCTGTTGAAGACTACAGGCTGCTGTGACGCCAGCTAAGGTCTCCCAATGACTTACTATTAAATACATCCTGGGGGGTTAACTGGATGAACTGTTAAACAGATGTTTTTGGGTTTTTTTACATTCTCTCATATTACATTTTAGACATTTTGGTGTGCTTAAATCTGTCTCTTAAAAAAAAATTGTAATCGTCCCTCTTAACAAAAAACAATGGAAATAGCTCTGTATAAATAATTATCACAATCAGCAAAAACTTATTATTTTACCAGCTACTGATCTCATCTTTCTTTTCTGAACCACAGACCCAGGCACTCTCCATATCAAGAAACATCTCCATCACCATTATTCTTCTCCATTAGCTCTGACAAAGACTGATCTGTTTTTAAACACTGGTAGTTGCATTCTCTTGATACCTCTGCTTTTAAAAAGACCTCTTTTGCAAATGTCCACTTCTAAAATTTTGTGATGTTTCAGAGTTATCAGGCATTCAATATGAGGCCCTTGAAAATTTTTAGTTTTTTCAAGTGTACTGTTGTCAATAGACCCTATTTTTTCCAAGAAATGAAGAAAAAAGATTCAACTTCAGTTGTGAAGAGACAGTGTTTGTTTCTAAAAAAAGACAA
The DNA here is from genome assembly GCA_013397725.1 of Rhagologus leucostigma. Taxonomy (NCBI): domain Eukaryota; kingdom Metazoa; phylum Chordata; class Aves; order Passeriformes; genus Rhagologus; species Rhagologus leucostigma. The sequence continues at coordinate 46,206 of VZTD01002352.1, forward strand.
TCACTAGAGCTAGAGTCTGCTCCTTGGCTCCACCACAGACCACCCAATCTACAGAAAGTTATCCATCAGATCCAGTCAGCTGGGGAATGCAGCCTGCTCTGAATGCCAAGGATCTCCAGAGAGCAACACAGCCAAATTCATATAATTCCTGTTCACCAAAGGATTTAAACCAGAAATATTCTTGCAAATTACAATAATATCTTCTTACTGTAACTACCACCACCATTTCTGAAGAGATCTGACATTAGAGAAATCATGAAATACATTAGCAAGTTGTTTGAGACAGAGAAGATAGAGAAACTTCAGAGGATAGCTGGTTTCTGATCAGATTCAACTGCCAAGAACATTAAATTAAAAAATAATCTGAAGATCCTTAATGCTATCTTGAAGAAATATTCTGTTTCTTGTTTTGAACAAAAATTCATCACAACGGAAAGTTCTTTTACTCTAAGTAAAGCTTTCAACAGGCATTGCAATAGAAGGTATTGCAATGGAAAGTTTTTAAGATATACTAAAAAGAACCATCTATTTCAATGCCAAGACAGGATTAAAAAAAACCCCATAAGTAAAATATTGTAAGTAACTTAGTATCTGTTAGGTTGAGTTCTTTGGCTCATATCACTAACAGAAAAATCTTGCTATCATTATTTCATTAGTAATTGCACTATTATAAAATGAACAAGTATGTATTTTTTTCTCTAATTGCATAAAATATTTCTTCAGTGATCCAAATACATGGGAAAATGTGTGTACTGTGGAGAACAAATGCATCTGACCAGAAGTAAATATGTACAGTAAAATGGAGAAAATTGAGACGGCTTAATCAATTCATAGAAAACTTCATGCCCACAGCTACTTTGATTATTGAATTCCTACATATGTTGGTATAAGGTGGTTAAAATGCAATATTCACCTAAATTATATACTTACTATATTTCTTGTACAGTTACAGCCTAGGCAAATTGAGTCTGGTGCCTTTAAATACCATTTCTTTGGAGATTCCTAGGAATGTAGAGGACTTTACAAATGTAAAGTTTTGTGGGCTTTTTTTGCAAGTGCAGTGCTGCCAAATACTTTTACCACTAAATAAATGCTATTTCAGCTGCATTTGAGCAGTAATAGTGGTAGCTAATGGCCTATTCAGTTAATCATAGTTATTCACTCCCTGGAAATACCTCAGAATATAATAAATGTTTTGTTTTCATTGTGGACTCTTAAATTACAGGCATTATATAACATCCATGATATATTACCTATCTCTACGAATACAAACTGAACCCAAAATCACTCCCCTAAAGTATTTCTAGTATTTGGAACCTCCAAAGAAAGAAAAATGCTGCTGTTACCCACAGAGCTATTGAAATAGCACTAAAAGCAGGGTAAGAAATGGTTTTAAAGGAAGTTCTGGTTTAACTAAAATGTGGCTATTTGTCATCCATTTACCGAGGTCTGAAATAACTATTACAGAATATTTTTTAAACAAAGAAAATAAGAAACATGATCAAATAGCTGAACCACAGAGATCCTTTCCTAAATGAAAAAAAGGCTGCAGATGTAGGGTTTCAATCTGCCCTATAAGAGACAGCTCAACCATGAAGTCCTCACTCTGAGACCAATGCTCTCATTGGGTGTTGTGCCAATATAAGATTTATCTTGTTCACCTCTTTTTTACATTTATATATGTTGTAGAAGTCCCTGCCAGTCTCAGCTCTGCTCTGTTCACTGCTCAGGAGAGATTATATGTATCATGCTGCACGCTGACAACCTGTCCCAAGGGTAGTGTGAGATATAGATATATACAGATATAGATATAGATAGATATATATATATGATATAACAGTTGGTTCTATCTTGTCACTTTGTGGTTGCCATTATACTGATGAGGCACAGAATTCCCTGTAGTTTCTTCAGAAAGTATCTTCCAGATGTGCTTTAAAAAGCTGCAGAATATGTTTTAAAACAACGTTCAGCTACTGAGGTCAGGCTGTGTTTTTCAGCTGAAATTGCTTTGCAGAAAGGATTAGATTAGTAGGTCATAAAAATATTCCCCCAGCTACTTCAAGGAGTGAAGACAACCTTTGAAACAGTCTTCTGTTGGCTTCCTGGATGAAAGAACTCCTCCATGGGAGCATACAAAAACTCAAAAGACTTTCAAAATTAGAATATGGACAAAGTTTGGTATCAAATGTCTCTTTTATTTCTCCTGGAGTAAAAGATACTCAAGTATTTGCTGAAGAAGTAATTTGGCAGGCCATAAAAGATATGGGAGTGTGTTCTACTTTTAACTTCAGTTTTGTAGAACGTTTTAGAATTTAGTGATGAAAAGGAAATCAAACCAAAGTGATTATAAGATGAGAGATTTCATGATTCCTAGGAAGGAAAGAGCAGACCAATGCTAGAGAACCACAGGGAATGCAGCCACAGCCAGCTCCAGAGACTTATCAAGGACGCCCCCAGGCAAAGGCAATCCAGAGGGGGAAAGAGTTCAAAATAGAGGACTAGTTTACAGAAAGGCAGCACTAAAGCACAGCAGCAAATTAACCCAGTGCAGAGTAAGTGAGCGGTATGCTATACCAGGAGATAATTAATTACCTTAGAGCCCCAAAGGAGTAATTTAAGAGGTATTGGTAAGTACATACGCTGGGAGAACTGCAAGGAATTCACCATGCAAACATGCAGGGAAAAGAAAGATAGAGAAACATAAGAAAAATCCTGAAAATGTGTTAGAAAAAGAAATGCAGCATTGACAACCTTGCTAGTTCAAAATAAACTCTGCATGTGAGAATAATGCTGCCATCACCTGCAGCTCTGCAGAGATCAATTTAACACCTGAGCACTGCCTTTGGCTGAAATGTCAGTAACCTCAGGTCATCAAATGCTGGCACAGAGACAGGCAGAGAAAAGTCTCACTACATCCTACAACATAACTTCTTCATGTTATTAATCAGATGAAGGTCTTTCATGAGGTTTCTCAAAACAAGTGAGTTGTAATTCTGATGCCTTGTATATTTGACAATCTCGTACTTTGGTGATAAAGGAGATTTGTAACATCTGATATGATATATTAAACTGGGTGAGGTTGCAAGCAGTTTACAAGATTGGATTAGAACTCACCATAATTGCAGTAATTTGGATAAATGTTCTGAAATTAATGCATTAGATCCACAAAGAGAAGGGCAAATTACTATAGAAAGATCTGCAAGGGAGTTACAGTGGTCTATAAGCAAACCCTAAGTCAGGACGCTATCCACTTGCAGAAGGCGGCAGCCTAAAACACAGTCAGAGGAATACTGTAAGCAAATTGAGTAATTATTTTTCCCCTACCAGCAGAGGCAAGGCCCTGGCTGCATTACTATATCCAGCTCTGCCTACTGGGCTGTTGAAGGATAGGGACAGTTGGAGGAAGTCCAGGTAAAAGCCACAAAAAATTGATAACAGATGTAGAAGAATGGAAGGTTGAAAGAAATAGATTGTTTAGTCTAGAAAGAGTGAAGACTAAGGGAAGATAACATATTTAAAATATGTAAAAGTTTGTTACGAGAAGAGGATGATAACTAATTGCTCTCCATGTTCATCATGCAGAAGACAAGACTTAGTATGCAGGTGTGGAGAAAAGCTTTCTAACACAAGGCCAGTAAGCCAGGCAGCAGGTTATCTACAGGTATTGCATGTAATGGTGTCACAAGAAGCGATGGGAGCAGCCAAGACAAACCCATGTGGGGATGAGGAGAGGTGTGCTTGGTTCTCCCTGAAAGCAGGCAAACAGCCCAGGCGGTCCTTTGTGAGATCCCATCCAGCCTCATGCTCAGCCACAGAAACCAGGCACAGATCAGAGCTTTCCATCAAAGAGACTGAATACTATGATGCAAACGATTGTCATTTGTCTCAAGATGCTTGCCAGGAAGGATGGAGCCTGGAGGACAAGGGATGCATCTCTCAAATCCATTTAGCTAGTTAATTCAATTGCCTGGAAGCAGCAGAGAGCACCACTCAGTCACTGCTGGACGCTCTTCTATTTGCTTAATGTGCTCATGCTCAGTCGTACCTTTACTCCACCTTTGCTGCCAGTAGCCCTTTCCAGTGGTTTACAGGAGTATTATCATAGGAGTGGTTTATCCAAAGGATTTAGGTATACACGCTGTGGGGCCACTGGAGGAATGAGTTTGTGAATGCGTTAGAATGAGCTGAACAGGCTTTAAAAGCAATAGGCAGGGCTGAGGCTGCAGCGATGCCTGGCAGGGACCAGGCCGGTCATCAAGGCTGTACCTAGGAGAAGGCAAACAGCATGCAGATGAAAGGGGAGACACACCAAGAGCTTGCACTGTGGAGATTCCCACTATGGGGGCACAGCTGGTGGCCAGCAGTGCCAAATCTCTGCCAGGGAGGACATGCTGTGCAAGGCCACTGTGCTGGGGCATCCCAGCCACCAAGGGGGCTGCTGTTCCCAGCTGCTTGAGAAAACAGGATCAGAAACCCCAGTATGACAGAGAGACGGAAAGACGGGCTTCAATATGGGAACATCCAGAGTGAGGCCCTCAAGTTTTGCTGCCTTTAGAAGAGTCTGAGGAGTAGAGATTAGGGAAAAAGATAGTGAAAGGTCCTATCCCTCACAGAAGGGCAAGCCTGAGTCTGCAGACCCTCAATTGGCTTCACTTGTACACTGGTGCATTCACAACAGGTCTCTTACTACTATTACATTTTTTTGTTAAGTAGCATAGAATTTAACTGACATTAACTGGAATTTTCAAAACCAAAATCCTCATGTAAACTGGCAAGCGGGGCTCATTGATTCACAGAGAGAGACACTGCACGGCCAGCAGCACCAGTTTGGGTATGCTGGGTCTTGCACGTTGCTGCCAGGCCACTCCAGGGGTTTTCCCCTGTACTACAGTCAAACACCCTGTGCCTGACTACAGCAACCCTGGCATGAGGTGCCCTGCCTCTGCTTGAAGGTGCTCCTTCCAATGGAGCAAATCCATTTTCCAAACTACAGCGTGCACAGTGCAGGGCAAAACATTTCCACTTCTCTTCTCGTAACCTTAAACAAAATTATCTATAAAAATAAGCTACTCTCCATTAAAATAATAAAGTGGAGAGCAAGGCAAACATAGCCAAAGGTCTGTTCTCATGCTTGATCACATGTAAAGACTGGATAATATACTGTGTATGTTGGAACTTTTTTCTTGCATGACAATGCAGACCATAACTATTGTCCTGGCAAAATCAAAATCACTGATAAATGGGATTAAACAGATCCTGTCAAATACTCAGTTGTTCTTTCTACTTTCCTGTCAAGCCTAACAGCTTTCTGAAAAACTTCCTCAGGTTAGAGTAAAATAAAGGTCAAACTTCAACGATTTTTAATGACGATTTGTACAATTTTCCTGGTATGATGTCAAAATTGCTGCATATTACACTAGCTTTTACTTATAAATGCAGATAGCTAATAAGATTGTACAACTTATAGACATTCAGGTTCGAATTTTTTTAATGGTCCCTGCAGGGGAAAAAAAGTAAAAGAAATAGTACAATACTGACACAGAAATGTTTGTGATGCAACATCCCGATTACTCCCTATTTATTTTCAAAATGTACTGAGGTAGCATTAATATTTCATTGTCTAATGCCCTTTGAAATTAATTTAAATTTAATAGCTGTTTTCATCTCTAACTGCTTCAGCGGTGTGGGGTGGGGAGCGGGGAAGGAGCACCTGTAATTATAGAAATGACCAAGAAAGCAATACTCAAAAGAGTTATTTCCTTCTTTGATTCCACAGTCACTCCAGAGCCTCTGCAGACCGTACTGCATGGGTAAGGATGACTCATGAAGTAAAATAAATCTGAAGGTGACTTCTCTGTCAAATGATGTAACGAGGTGGGATACCATCAGTTTCCAGCAAATACTTCCTTTCCTTCATTTTGTAAGAATGCCCTATTGGGCATCTACTCAAGTGTCTCCACGGAACGGCAGCACCACCTAAGTGCTATGAATGTAGTAGATATTCCTCTTTCTGCTATGCATCATGCCATCTTTAGGTTGCTGCATGTTGAAAAATTATTACAGACATGTATGGCAACATAAACACTGAAGAAACTATGCTAAATAGGGACTAAGGATACTGAAAATAATCATGAGCCTCCTAGGACAGAAGAGTTGTCTAACTTCCTAATTACATGAAGGCATCCTTGTCTTTGTTAAACAGTTTAGTCAAACCCTCCATGAAAGCATACAGGTTGTTAACGGAAAAGGCATAATAAAACTTCCCATTACCAGTAGTAGCAGCAGGGCCCAAATCCGTTCCTAGCACTTCTGTTATGAAACCTATCACACTCAAAACGAGTAAAAGCAAGAATTGGAAAAAAAAAAACCCAGCAAATTCTGTCATCACCCCTTTATGATAAATGAAAAACCAAAATACTGAGACATAAAGCAATTTGTCCACTATCACACAAAGTCTACAGTAAGCCACATGAGATCTTAACTTTAGAGCACTCAATCCAACTTCCATTAAACTGTAATTAATATAATGGATCATATTCCTATGAATTAGTGATTCATATGACAGTGTCAACACAGATAGAAATTCCTGATTCCCCTGACTTTTCTGAAATTGTATCATTGTTGTGTTTATACCAGAGCCCCAGATCCTCTCCAACAAGTAACAAAGCAGGGGCACATCTCATCTGGAATCAGGAATGCGTACCATGGAAACAGGAGCATGCTAGTCAAAATGCTCAGGTGATTAGATACACTAAGAAGGAGAAAAACAAAGTTGCAATGAGAGATCAAGGCTTCTGGAAGTTAATACTGTACTTTCCTCTGATCTCCACAAAACAAGCAGAAGAAAGAAGGAATTTACAGACAATCTGCAGGCACCATAATTGTCACCACAGAATTCCGTATTTTGTGACTTTACTAGTTTATTTTACAAATATCCTAGCATGAGAGCTTGAAGGATAAGGTAGCACATTTTTACAACTGACCATGATTCAAAAAGAATACAGCCTTTTTCAGTACTGTACTTAACTATGCCAAGTTAAAATCTTAGGACACAAAGTTAAGTCCTGGCTTAAGTGCCTTGAGAAATAAGGTGATAGTGTGGGCAGGAGCTGGGCAGTTCTAGAAGAGAAAGAAGCTTGAACGTAAGAGATATTACACTGAATGGGAAGAGACAGGATGATCCAGCATGAAAGACTATGGACATGCATATTTATAAGCACATACAGAATGCTTATTCTGTGTTAATCTAATCCTAAGTAGGTTGATTTCAGCACAATTACCAAGAACCATCAAACATTTTGTTTCAAAATGTACTTTACTTCCCAGGTGCAATTACAACGGGATTTACACCCACCTGCTGGGGAACAGTATTTGTGTCTTTAAAAACTTGTGCTTTTATACAGCGCACACTCAGGATGAACATATGCCTCCAAGGAAGGGAATGATGGACTTGGGTAATCTCTGAGACTAAAATCATTATTTTACTTTTAGTACTGAAGGCCAGATTGCCGTGTCTTGTAATTGATTACTTGCCATAGTTATACAGTTATAAGCTAAAGAGACCAAATGATGTCAGAACCATTTGTTTCCTGTGCTGAAAAAAAAGCTTTTTAAGAAACAAAGAATAAACTGACACTTTCATTTCCTGCAAAACAAAAATAATCTATTATGGTAGAGGAGACCTCTTTTAATGTGATGACACATTGATTTTTCGATGCAACTACAAGACAGCTTTATTTTGTATAGCAACTTCCATACAAAACATGTTTTTGTTTGAGCCTTCTTATGTTTAAACAGTGCAGTAATTTAATAATACAGTTTGAATGTTCATATAAAACAAAAGCAGATAAGGAGACAAATTAAGGATGCATAGCTATTTACATCTATATCCTGACTGTCCAACAGGGACTTGATAGTGCTGTAAAATTCACTCTGTTTAAAAGAGTCAAGCTAAATATCATACTGGACTAAAAGCAGTCAGATACCTGGAAGACTGTAACTGAAACTTCAAAGATCTTGGTGACAAGGTATTTACTCATATCTGGGCTTATGGACACTCATTTGTAGTTATTAAAATATGGCTTAATAATAAGTACAACATCACTGAAATCCGTCTCAGTTAAAATCTTGCAACCTGGGAAACATTCTTGCTTCTTGAAAATTAAGAGCCAAAGAAGGTTATCATATCTCACAGTGCTAACGAAAAATCTACTGTCTGCTTCTATCAAAAATGTGAAGTGCCACTGAAAGCAAATGGGAGGAATGAGAATCTCAATAAATTATTTGTGAAAGATATTGCACAGAGTATTTCAGAGGATTAAACTCCTTTATGCGAATTATTTTGAAATTCATGAAAGGTAATTAACTCCATCAAGTAAGAGCTTAGTGGTAGAAGGGTAGTTTCTCCGTGACATTTTTCCTAACTTTTAATATGAAACTTTGGGAAATCAACCCAGTTTCAAGAAATGTCAGGTTTTTAAAAATATTTGAATAACATTTCACATTCTAGAATAACATTCTAGGATAGAGAAAAAATGGTTTTATTAGAAAAAACAGAATAATCTCACAAGCTCATCTACCTTGAACCACAGTGTCAGGAAAGTAAAAGCTAGGAAACAGAAGCATTAACTGAACAAAAAGACAAACTAAAGGTGTGTTTTAACATACTAGACTTTAAAACTTGTCACTGCTTTATCAGTTGTGCTTACAATCAAGGAAGCAAACGATCACATTTACATAAGTGTTGTTACATTATTTTCTGTTTCTCCATTTTTGCCTTATTTGTTCCTTTTCCTTTAGGCACTAATGCAATGATGCTCCCACATGTGCTTTAAATGTAAGCACATCCAGTTATTCTAAACAGACTAATCATATTTTATGTGTTCTGCTGGATTAGTATCTAGATTTTAAAATTTCATAATAATCATAAAAAGGAGTGGTAAATCAATGGGGGAAGCAATTCAATCCACTTTTCAAAGTATTAATGAGAAATCAGAAGCATTTATTATTATAACAGTTAAAGCACTGCTGAGTGTGTAAATGAGCATTCTCACAACTTCACAGAGATTATCACAGAGTATTCTGAGTTGGAAGGAACCCATGAGGATCAGTGAGTCCAACTGTTAGGTGAATAGCCTGTACAAGGATCAAACCCACGACGCTGCTGTAATCAGCATCATGCTCTGACCAACTCTGCTCATCTCAGGGTCTGGTCATGTTTCCAACACACATATTCCAGTGGATTATTTTTATGGTTTCTCTTTTTGGCAGTGTTGCCCTTCAACCTCTTCAAATGTGTTTTGATCCTGAAGACTGTCAAGGATGACATAAAAGGGTAGAAAAGAAGGCAGGAGAGCTTTAAATTACATACCACATTCAAATAATAATTCAAATAATTATTGCTTTCAGATAGGTCCTATTGAGACCTTAGATACACAAAGCAAATGTGCAATCAGTAGCTACCAAAGCACATCCATCTCATCCACTTACACAGGAGACAAAAGGAAAAAACACGCTATCTGCTCTGTAATAGTAGCACAATTTGAACTGTCAGGAACTCGTCACAAGTTTTCTTAAATCGACTTGCCCCCTGACAAGGCATGATATAATACTTTTGAATGTAGCTTTACTAGAAGAGAATCTAATCTAACTGTAAAGACCTAAATTTTGACTAAATTCTACCATAAGGTTATTTTCCTATCTACCTGTTTATATGCTTGAGCAGCATATTTTTTTCTTATTACTAACTTTATAGTCTCTTGAAATGAGGATGGATGGGTACTGCTTGTGAGTCAGAGGTGACTGCTTGGACTCAGCTCTCTGGTCAGTTTTAGGGGTGCCTTCCTCATCCTCTCAGGGAGCTGCTGAGCAGGATGAGCATCTGCTCCTGACACCACAGTTGATGGTCCCATGTGCCACAGGAAATTACCAACTGCTTCATTTGACATCCAGCAGGAATTTGGGAAACAGGTGAGGCAGACATCTTGCCAGTCCCGGGACAACTTCTATCATAACTCCACAGTGGTCTCTGAGTTAACGTAAGTTAGTGTCTCTAGCTGTGTCAGCATTGAATATTTAAGACATATTTTAGAATAACAAAATTTTTTTACGGACACAGAATATGCTTGGAGCAACAATGGGGAACCGCAGTGCCCTGATAACCACAAAAACCTGAATGATGCAGACCTTTTTCTGTGTTGGTTCCTTTCATACTTTCATATGCAAGCACAAATTTTCAGAATAACGGTGAAAATCAGGAACATTTTATAGAAGACATACACAGCTCAGGCTCTCAAAATCTCATCCCATTTCTAGGCAGTAAAAGGTTTGCCATGCTGGAGGTTGAGAATTGGATACCACAATGAGTAATTTCATTGACTACTTCCAAATGATACCATGATTTCTCCCAAGTCTCTCAGATTTTTATGAGCATCTTAAAAGAAAGCTAGGAGAGCTATAAAATAAAATGAGAAGCAGCAGTTTTTTCAAGGTTTGCTAAGTTGCCCAAAGAACTGTTTCTCAGCAGGATGAGTGTCAGGTTTTGTTTCAAGCAACTCCTTTGGGAGACATCACCTTGCCTTGTTACAGGCATGCCCACCTGGGGATGAGAAACAGTAGGGTGGGTGGCCAATGACCTAACACCATGAGCATGTAAAAAAACCCTATTTTCTTGATACTTGAAATATCTTTAGTAAAGCTGACCTTTGGAAACAGATACTATTCACCCAGCAGTGTATCCTCCCCTAGAAGAGCCCAAGGAAAGCCTACACTTTGTCCTGACAGGAATGAGAGCTTTCTGCACCTGCATTTACTTGGTCAGCAAAGAGGTGGACAGAAGACTTCCTTGTTCCTTCCCACCCCATTGCTATGGCAACTTTCACACAGAGTCACAGAATATTCAGAGTCGGAAGGGACCCACAAGGATCAGTGAGTCCAACTCTTAAGTAAATGGCCAACAGAGGGATTGAATCTGCAACCTTGGTGTTACCAGCACCATGCTCCAACTGCCTTTTCCCAGGACGGCCCAGGAACCAAACAAGGGTGACAGCTGCTGAGCAGCCACACCCACAGCATGGGCACATGGAGCACAGGTGCCCCTCCTGGTGCTGTGGCCTGACATGGCGGCCAGGAAACCTGGCAGGGAACCTGTTCAGCATTTACACTGGTGGCACAAAACACGGAAAACTTAAAATTCCCTTTAGAAAGACTGTTTAAGTTGAAATTATTTTAATTTTTATTTTCAAGCTGTTTAAACCAGAAAAAAAGAGAGAGTATTTTGATCATTCATTTAACCTAGTTTTCCATTTGTAATCTCTGTTGTGTTTTTTTTTTTTTTTCCTGTAACTAGGTTTACTCTTACTAAAATGACCACCTAAACATTCTGATCTGGAATTAAATAGAACCATTTTATTTTTTGATGACAGAATATAGTATATCAATATTAATTTGTTTAGCAATGATACAGTTTAATACATATTCAGATCTTGATTTCTTATAACGAGAATTATAGATACTATGTACTTTATTTTCAAAGTGACAATTTTTATTTATCTTCAATTCTCACCCTTTGAGTCTATATGCAGTCATAACTTGCAAACAATATTTTGAAGACCTAATCAAATTTCTGTTTGTTTTGTAGTCACTTATGCAATGAAATTTGTCTTTTGCTTTACATGTGCAACGCGGTTTTCTTGGGTACACCCAAAAGTATTCCTTCATCTGCCATGTGGGCAGAGTGACTGTACAAAAGCCCATCCATCTCCTTATTGACCTGACTCTGCTGTGGAGAGCAGCCTTTATGCTCTCATTATGAATGTGGCTGCTGTGTTTCTCCACCCAAGCTGTCTTTGAAGCCATCCCTCTTGCCACCTCTCCAGTTACTATTTGCTGAACATTCAAACGAAGCTTCTCTTCCATCTCACCAGGAGCTGGATAGCCTGAGCTAGAAATCTGGAAGCTGGGAGACTTTTCCTTCTCTCTGCTGCGAGAGGAGTGGAGAAGTGGAGCTCCTTACAGGTGAAGGGACCACGTGAGATGTACTGACATGCCCTCTGCAGGACAGTTGCCAGTTGATAAAGCAGTAGTAGAATCCAAGACGGACAAGTGACAACATGAGCTTATGAATAACACATGCTACCCTTGGCTCCACACACAGGGAGAACTTGCCCAGAGGTTTGTGCTGGACCTACTGTGCTACCCTGATAAAGGTAATTCAAGCAGCAATCAAACAGCATAACTTCTATGAGACCAAATCTGGGTATTGCTACGTGGAAACCACTCTTTGACCCTTCTTCACACAACTGATTCTAACAAGAGAAAAAGGACTCACAGAAGTTTCTTTGTTTGCTGATATAAATAAAACTGAAAAAAGCCTCTTTCCTACTGTTTGGGACAAATCAGGATTTCTGTTAACAGATGCAATGAAAAAATCTACTAGCTTGTTTTCTTTTTAAGCAACAGTTTTAAAAAACAGCTTATTCAATCTGTGTTTGACAAACCTCATGTCCATGTAAAAACTGAAAGGGTATTTATACTGTAAAAGCCCCAAAAGGTATAAAACCAGATTTGCCTTTACTTCCTTCCTTTAACTCACAGTAAAGAACATAATTTAATCCATACATTTAATCTGTACCTGCAGAGAATACTACAATCACATTGATCTTGAACAGAGTGAAAAGATATTCACTGTAGTATGGGGAGAAAAAACCAGAAATTAAAACTTCAGAGAAGAACCGGGAAAGATCTTAATAAAGAGATTAATAAGAAATTAGTTACTCACGAAGAAGATTATCACAGGAAATTCTCTAGCTTTCTGGGATTTCCTTTCATATTTCAACATTGTAAGGCTAAACCCCTGGCTTCCTCTTAATGCACCAAGTACAAATCAATGTGAAAAAACTGAAATAGAAAGTCCAACTAGTGTACAATAGAGGGTACAACAGAGGGTGAAAACTACCCCCAGTGAGCACATACACAGGAACTGTACAGAAAGCAGTGTACTGAGGCACAAGAGTGAATTATTCTGAGAATTGTATTGAAGATATAAAGCACCTCACCTGTACAGGGCTTAATGCAGCAGCTCTCTGGTTTCCATAGAGCCACACCACAGTGGGCTTGGAAGAAACAGCCACGACTACACATGTCCTGGGCACCCTCTGCTGGTTTCACAGCAGCAAGTCACCAGGCTTGGGAAATAAATTTAATGAAGTGCAAGCAAAATCCAGGGAAGAAAAAACATCTTAACTGCAAGCAAGAGTAAAAAAAAGAAGTATCGAAATTCTTTCAAAAATTAAAATAAATAAATACCTGCAAAACTTTTTAGAATTCAAACTACAAAAAGAAAATTTATTATTGGGTAGTGTCCCTTGCTCAAAGGTATTCATTGCAGGTTGCAAATTACTGTTGCTAAGTTTCTACAGAGCTTCTTAATGGTTGCTTAAGTCTGCTTGCAGTTTTCAAAAAGACTTTAAAGCACTTGGTTAGATCTCAGTTTTGTGTTCGTTTTCAAAAGAACAAGTCAAATAGACTAAACATAGAGATTTTAGCAAAGAAACTGGTCAGTGATTTTTTTTTTCCCTTTAAAAAGTAAGTCAAATATTTTCCTAGCAGCTATCTCAGCTGTTTCTTCTTATAGTGTCTATCAAACTAAGAATGACACCCTAATCTCACAAACAAAGCATTCAGCATTTCTTGCTCTCAAAATCACTTTTTTTCCCTTTAACATAACTTTTATGAACATCATGGCTCGCAATAATTCCTCCTTAGTTTACAAGACTCCTCCTGACTGTTGACAGGGTTACATGTGACCCTTCATGGTCTGCAAAGCTGACATAAACAAAACTCATGCATGTTTGAAATTACCAAAACCAAAAGCAAAACAAAATACCAAAGTATGTGTTAACCCTCAGCACCAGCCAGCTAATTAGGTACCAATTCTACATTATAACCAAGTGAAAACATATATAAATCCCAGTAAATTCACTTAATATCCCTCACAAATTCTTCAATTTCACAGTTCTTCAAAACCACAGTAATCTCCCTTTGGACACTGCCGACACTTCTAAAAACATTTTTAGTCGGTACTAAACTACTAAAGAAAGGACTATCAAATCTCACGTTTGTTGCATCACTAACAAAATCAGCAAGTGCTTAGAAAATTTTTCAAAACGTGCAACATTTGCACCTTTGTCAGAGGAGTTGCTACACTGTTTAATTTTCACAAAAAGAGGTTCTCTCAAAAGAAAAATCCTCAATACTCTGACACTTGACAACCTGCTACTTCCTGTGGATTTGGTTACAAAATTCTTCATAATTTTAGAATGCACAATAAAATATTACATCAATAACCACAGGTAAGGTGACTATTTTCAAAGATCTCTCCTTTTCTTGCCCACAATTCATTCCTCAGTCCCACTAGAACAGACTTCCCAGTTCTTGTGCTGTTGTTCGGCTGCTCATTTTTGCGTCCTCCTCTAAGTCCATTAGGTTGTGATACATTCAGATGGAAATAAATGCAGAAAACATAATTTTTGAGAGAAGAAAGTTCAAGGAGCACACTGTACACAGAATCAATGTACAGGTATACAAGATAAAAAAATAAAGATAAAAGATTAAAGAACAAAATCAAACTAATTCCAATTTCTTATTCTGTAGTCTATACAACCAGAAAATGTGTTCTTTTATAGAAATACTGTGATCTGAGAAGTATTTGTTTTTCACCACTAGAAACCAATAAATTTAATGGCACTCTGATGCACAGTGTGCATCCTTGCCATGCTTGCCAAGTTATATCCTTGCCATATCTGTGAGCAGGGGATATCAACTCCTCCCACCATTTTTGCATTCATCAAGCTCTATTTTATGCAGGAGATAATTAAACAGTGGAAAAGCAATAGTGTTGTTTTTAAAGAAGCGACAGAAAAAGGCACATGTGAAATGGAGCGTTTGCCACATGTCACAGACAAGACCTAGCAATTCCTCTACTGCACAGGGGCCGGCAGAGTTTAGGGCTTTGCTTAGTATTTCAAGTGTTCAGAACAAACATGTCAGAAGTGGCCACCCTTCACAAAAGGCACAACCAGCTGCTGACCTTGCAGTTCATGTCAGGTCCCTGAGCACCAGTAGATGACAATTAACAATGGGAGCACCTCATCCAGCCATTCTCATCTTCCTAAATCCAGAGGTTTGCTGCACAGAAAGGTCCAAAAACTGGATAAGGTGTCCTGGAAAGGCAGGCTTATTCTCTTTGAATGCTCCTCTCGCTGCACACAACCTGAGAAGGTGCTCTTTCCAGAAAGTGTCGGTATGTTTTGGGGACACACTGGACTTTCTTAAGAAGGCGACAAAGTAGGCTGCAGTGGCTGGCTAGACACTAAAAAAGTATAGAGGAATAGTAAGAGTACACAGAAACTGTTCCTTCAAAACCCATCAAAACTTTACTTTCAGACTGAAGACACTGGAAACCATGATATAATAACTGGCTTTGAGACACTCACTGCAAAGAGCTTTTGCCAAAGAAAAGAAATCAGGGTGAAAATATAAATTGGGGAAGTATTTAATCACTCCAGTAGAGACTTTGTGCCTAAAGAAAACACACAAAATTTCCTATTTCAAAGTCTTTAGAAATGGATAACAGTGGCATCTGAAGGATTCAAAAGGGCACTGGAGGAGACCCAAGAACATCCTTGTTAGGAACAGTGATGACAATGAGACGTAGCACGTTTGTTACCTAGCATGGTCAAGACTACACGAGGAATGGGAAAACAAATGCAGATGTAAGGTACATTTGAGGTATCAACCTACTGATAGTATTTTGGAAAGTCAGAACCATGAAAAGGTTCAGGATTAACCTCTGGCCTTTTCCCAGCAAGTGAGACCTTGAGGTAGGAATCATCTGCCTATAGTATCTTCAGATCCAATTCTGTTCCAGAACAATCCAAAAAAGCAGCCACAGTGGTTTTATCATCTTTCTTGCTTGTAACTGGGTTCCCTTCAAGTAGAGCACCTGGTTCACAAATCTGATTTGGCAGTAATTATTATATTGAAAAACATACTAACTTTAAATACTTCTCCTATTTATAAATACTAACCACGTGACAAAAGTTCAGTATAAAAAGACTATTTTGCTGCCTGCTGTAGTAATACCACATTTGTGGCTCAGGTAGAAAAGACAGTCTTGAACCCCGGATGAGCAGGTGCCTTGTGTCTCTACAGCTCAATATTATTCCATTCTCAAGGCGCCTGCCTGTGCACCTGGCAAGACACAGCAGTTTGCCTGGACATATTTGCACTCCCTGTGCTACCTCACACCCTGAGATGAAAGGTTGTGTTTGGTGTTTTTTCCAGCCAAGTGTCAGGGTACTTAAGGTTTTGCCTTTCACAGTTCATCAGCGCATCATTTTCTATAGTGTAAGACTGGAAACCTTGCATTCTCTTGTAACAAAATCAACCACCAACAAGACTGAACCTTACTTATATGTGCAACAATATTTTGTTTTGCGTTACTTTAAAAAAATAAGACACCAAATAGTGTAAAAAAACTGGTGCAACCAACCAAATGATTCATAGCAAGCTAAATTTAGAACCCAAATTTAATATTTCAATTTTTAAATATTCAACTGATTTTCAAAGATGATGTGCACCTAAATCTGTATGTGAACACCCTCCCGTCTGACTCCTTTGATACAGCAAAGGTGGAAGACAAAACAAGTATGCGTCACCTGCAGGAAGACCTTAAGTGTAACATGTACGGCAAATGGAAGAGTGAATACTGAAATCTATGTTTCCTTTCGTAGTGTAACCTGCAAATTCTCTAGCTAAGCTTTCCATAAGCTTCTATAAAATAGATATATAAACACACACTGATAGTTCTACAATAATAAATTTGAATGTATTGCCTGTTTTGGGGTATGTCACTCAAGTCAGTGCTAGATTGTTACTGTAAGACAAGATGCGTCATTTCAAAGCTGCATTCCAAGACACTTAATAGGTCGCAGTTTTGGAAAAAAAAAGTGAGACAAAAGAACAATAATGAAATTTCTTGAGAAGGGCCACTAAGAAAATGTAATTTTCAAATAGCTGTTTTTTTAAAAAAAGCTAATCAGATGGTAAAACAGACCATGAATTAAAACCTTTCCAGTTCTTTAGCAGACTTTATCCCTAAAAATGCTAGAAATATTTACAAAATTGCTTTCACATATTTGTTCCTTTTGGATTTATGTTTGTTTACTTTAATGTATCAAGATGAGAGACACTTAGAACAAATTAATTCTTCAAGTCGGGAAAAGTGAAATTCTTCCTAGCTTTCAGACAATTTGTTGGTTGGTTAAATTTCTTCACTCTGAGTAAGAAAAATTAGAATATCTGGTGACAAGGAGAGGAATGGAGAAGGAAAAATCAAGACTTTGGTATTCACTACTACGTACAAGTTGCATGGGACAGCTCCTGAGGCTGCTCTAGCTTGTGCACAACTTTTCCAGTTGCATATTAGAGACAGGATAATCTGCTTGGATGTGTGAAAAATGCCATTTTAGTTACATTCTTGAACATGCTAGAACCAGACTACCATGACAAATATACGTAATTTGGAAAAAAAAATCTTTTATTTCTCTTTTTTTTTTTTTTTAAACATGTCATTCATTACTTCTATTCTGGTTAATACAGAAATATAAGAACTTTTCATGGAGAAGGAAATTTATTGAGGAGAGTTAGGCAGCACATTCTAGAATAAAATAAGAAAACTTTATTAACCTAGTGCATTCATTTTTTTAAAATCCCTTGAAGAAAAAAAATGCTATTTATATAAAACATAAGCTTTCAAAAAAGCAGTATGCAGATGAAGAAAAGAAAGCTACAGGACATAATGGATTTTGAATGAAGAACAGTGACCATGTATTAAAGGGCTGCTCTATGTGCTACAGTGAAAAGATCTACTTCGAAAGTACAATCGTTTTGAGAGCCAGAAGATAAGACCAATGCATTTAAGTAGCTTTAATTTGCTTGCTTTCTTTCACTCTATGAGTTTCCTAGCACAAGACAAGTATAGTGCTTGCAATTTTTTTCAGACATTTCATACAATCTGTTTCATCATACTCTTAGAATACCAATAAAATCTTTATTAGGGCTGCCTGCTCATAAATACTTGCACAGGAAAGAGAATTTGAAAGGAAAAAAGTTATCTCCTTGAAGGCTTTGGGCTAAAAGCAGTAGAAAAATCAAGGAAACTAGAACCATATAATCTTCTACCACCTGCTCTTCTAAAGGTCGCTGAAGAAGAAACTGAGACACCCAAGACAGAGTCTGAAATCCTGGACCTAATGAAGTAGTCATGTCCCATGGATAAACAAGTGAGGCTGTATATTACACACTGGTTTAGACTGAAGCAGGATTATTTTAAATTCTCTAGCAATAACATGAAAGAATGTAATAACTTTAATCAAGAAAAAGGTATTTTCTGCAGATAGCAGAAAGCAATACTGCAGCCAGCACTTGTCAAACTGGGATACTATTGTGAAATGTACACTTTTAGCTACTGAGATACTTAAGAGTAATCAGTAATTATCTCTGTACTAAGTATACATTCCTCAATAGCGATGTTTGAGATTGGTGATTCACACGATCTGGTAATCTCCCCTTCTGCTTTCTGTGATGGTTTTGCCCCAAACAGCATCACTCCCAACTTCTCACTAGTGTCTGTGTTACAGTGATGCAATACATAGAATGTATTACTTATTGAACAGGTTACACAGGCATTAATCAGAACATCCTCTCATCAGTGCTCAGAGTGGAACCCCAAACAAGGGCAGCATTTGGACTGGGAGATAACAGGGAACAAAATAATTCTGGATTTTACACTAACACCTCAGTTTAGCACATTCCCTGCAAGTGAGATAGTCCATCATGCTTTTGGCTGGATTCTAAAGTATTTACTACTTAAAGATACCCAAACAGTTATATTAACATCTGTGTCAAGTTGTACCTCCAAGAACTTTGTAAGCTTTCAATTACTTACACCTACCTGAGTTTTGTGAGGTTTTTTTTTGTTGTTTGGACAGGGTGAGGGGGTGTTCATTTTTAATTGAGGTATGAGCAATACTAACAGAAATGCTCAGGAGTACTTAAAATCTTTGGATGCTTGCTTGCTTGTTAATTAGTAAATATTTAATCAGAATGCATGCATTGAGTTCTACTGAAGCTAAAAAAAAAGGTTTATTCATGTTTTCTAACTGTATTTTTTCTCATCTCAAATTAGGCTAAAAAGCTATTGCAGCTGAAAAAAACATTATCTATCCACTGGTTTACATATAGATCCAGTCTGTACAGTAGTTTTGGTGTCTGCTAGAATACGCCACCTTCCTGTTTTCCACAGTGCTTCTGATCATGAAATGAGGATTGCAGGAACAAAGCATGTATGAAGTGTACACACAGAAACTGCAGGCAGTGTGCACACAAAACTTAAAAATTATACTTCAATATTTTGTAGAAATAACACTTATCCTAATCACTTCAAAGTTTTACATTCTAGCAAAAATAATGGGTGCATCACTCGTTTTATCAATTCATAGAAGTTCAACCCTCCAAGTTCATAGTTTTAATATGGTGTTTCTAAATCAACATGGAATTTGAGAGATGCCATTATTTTGCTTTTAATAAATAGCAAAATTCCAAAACAATCAGCAATCATTTCAATTTGCTTTCAGTATTTTACTTTTAATCACAGACAGCTTTACCACTAGGGTCCTCAATAGTGAATTACCTACATTGGTAGTCATACTGCACAAAAAAATCCTTTAGATTCAAGATAAAGTCTTATGGTTGTCCTAGATTTAAATATCTCAGTTGTGCAACAGAATGACATAATTCCAAGGTATTTCTAACTTGCTGTAAGAGGAATTTCTGTGACAGAACTGCCTGACAACGTAATGCAAGCATGTGAAAAAAAAAAGAAAATCAACAGGACAAACTAGTACAACCTGCAGTAATCATTTTTAAAGCTGAGTGTACACTTAGTATTTATGTATTTACACTACTGAAATGACAAAGATTTTCTGGAAGAAAATCACAGAACCCAAAATTACATTTCAAATTCTACAGACAAAAATTTATTGATTTTCTCTATATGTCTGTATGAAGTTTGAAATGGGTGGTCCTTTTCAAAAGGAAAAATTTAAGGTGCACTTAAAACTGCATTTCACTGCACTGCTGAATGAGATACGATTACCTCAGAAACAGCATAAATCCAAAGTACTTTTTCCCTTGATCAACTGAAGTGGCAGTGACAGAACTTCCTTTGACTAGATGAAGGTGACTGGATTTTTAGAAAGGACTTTATACACTAAGATTATTTCTACTTAATTCCTGGTGTTACCAAGAAAAAGCTACATTACTTAAAATATGATCTCTATTTAGTGTTGAAGCAACATTCAAATCCAAAGTCCCTGCAACCATAGCTTAGGTGAATCCTACCAATTTACATCTGAGTTAACAATTCTATATTCATTTAACACTCTTCACCTATTCACCTAGTAAGGATTTCTTGCACTGGCTTGCACACAATTATAATGTTCTAGTGTGTAAATCAACATGGCTGTGAAGTTACCTGTGAACTGTTTGAGAAACACGTCAAGTCATCTGCCTTAAAGAATCTGCTTTTTGCATTTCAACAGAAACCTTGACACACGCTAATGTGAGCACATATCCATTATGACACAGATATGCATACAGAAAATCATTCAAGAGGAATTTTGCAGCATTAAAACATTAAATCAGGCAGGAAAAAAAATCTTCAACTAGCCTATTTACAAGTTAAAATGCTCTCTGACCATATTATTTTCTTGCAAAGCACAAAAATAGTCCCTTGTCTGAGGGCTTTAGTATGATTTCATTAGGTAAGAAAATTTATAATTAGCATTAGTGACTTAACTATAAAAGAATAATGACAGAGTACAGAATAAGATTAGTAAACCAGTGACACAACTAATATCACTGTTACTATGTAAGTGCTGAAATGTGCATTTTAAATTCTTTGAGAGAGAATTCATCTGCATTCATCTGCAACTGTACAATATATCTTAACAACCTCTTAATTTTTAAGAGTGCTTAGACTGCTAGAACTGCCTCCTCTCTAATCTTTGGTAGCAGAGCATCTAAAAGATATTAAGAGTAGGATATTCCATGAGACAACCCTTTTTCATCAAGTTTGTGCAAGATAGTAATAAAAGAATAGAGGCAATAGTTTACCAACTTCAACAAAAAACCTATTAACAGACTCTCATCACTGACAAGAATCACTTTTCAGATCCTATATGGAAGTTACTACTCAGAGAGATGTCATGAATTTTCTTTTTAGTAGCTCTATTTGACTTTTCTTGACTATGAAACATCATGTACATACACTAACTGAATTATGTTTAGGGTGCACCCAAAGAACTTGTACCAAATAATTGGAGTGAACAACATCTTTATGACAACCCTTCAAGGAAAACGTAAGACTAGTAACAATTAAGAAAAGATGCTTTGCCATTCTTGTTCAAATAAGCAGCTTCAAATTAAAAAAGAACATCCTGCCCTTATGTCTTTTAAAACGATCTCTCATCTATACCAGTAAATGGCTTCACACTGCATGCCTACTTGTGGAAGCTTAATACTTGAAAGGAAAACGTGACTACTGTAAAATTCAAAAGAATCAGCAGTAGACGTCACAACAGGCAAAGAAAGATCCTTTAATTACCTGAATCAACAATAACAAAAAAGGGAAAGAATGATTCTTTAATAACATGAATTAATAACAGAAATTTGTCCCAGTTACTCTTGATGACTCCTGATATTCTGAATAGGCTTCAAAAGTATAAAGCTGAAGTATGGCTTTTTACAAGAGCATGTAGTGATAGAAGGGGCAATGGCTTTAAACTGATGTGCAGCAGGCTTAGATTAGACAGAAGTTCTTTACTGTGAGGGTGGTGAGGCACCGGAACAGGCTGCCCAGAGAAGTTATGGACGCCCCATCCCTGGAAGTGTTCAGGGCCAGGTTGGATGTGGTTTTGAACAACTTGGTCTAGCGGAAGGTGTCCCTGACCATGGCATGGGAGTTGGAACTGATCTTTAAGGTCCCTTTCAACCCAAACCACTCGATGATTCTGACTGTTCAGCTCCCATTATCAAGCAAAAAAAATGTCACTCTTATATTATTTTTAAAGACATTACTGAAAACACAGAGAATGAAATTTAGGATCCATTTCTATCAGTTTCAGAGCAAATTACCCAAGGATGTGAGTTAGGGGAAAAAGTCAAGAGAACTTTCAGTTTGACCAGCAGAAAATATCCTTGCATATGGTCAAAACTGCTCAAACTGCATATTCAGAGACTTTTGCAATCAATTGGCTTATCTTGTAAGTACCTTCTATACATAAGTTTATTTTATAATTTTCCAACTGTGCTTAAGTAATGCCTGTGCATGTCACAGTACAGGCTTGATTACAGTACTCCCATCTTGACTCACTCAAGCTAAAAGTTCCTTAACTTCAAAAAGTCATTTAAATCACTGAAGTGGCTCTAAGTATGGTATAGAGCTCTACTAAAGCAAAGGAATCTAACAATATACTCTCCTGAGTCTGTAATAAAAGGAAGTACCACATATAAAAAGAAAGCGTACCAGTATTTCACAGAAAAAGGCTTCAGCAAAGAAATCATGTCCTTACAGCAAACGAAGGCTACATTTCATCTTTATGGATGTAGGGTTCTACTCAAGTGCACTACAGTGAAAGAACCACAGCCTGTTTGAAAAGGTAAATACATCAAACAACTTACTGATGCATAAGGTTTTCAAGTAAATGTACGTGCCTAAACAAGTTGTGTTGCCTGCAAAGCTACCTGAAATATTTTTCAATATATCTGTTACTTAGGTGAATCGTCCATCAGCTTCTTCAGTCGCTAGAACCCACTACCTTTCATCACTACAGCAAGCTTAAAACAGGCGTAAGCCAGAACTGCTACCCCAATGCCTGGGCCCCATCTTCTTTCTGTCCCAATCTCACTCTCTCCTTTGCAAAAGCAAAAATTAAAAGTCACTCCCATGAATCACATCAAAGAACTGGTCTGGGTGTCAGGACAGTTCCTTTCAGTGCACACGTTGGCTTATGATGGCGTAATCTACAATAAAAAAGGAAAGTCTTCACTCCAGCTCTGAAACATTTAAAACTTCCTACTGGCAAGAAGAAGAAACCAGACTGTTTTGCTAATATAAAGTCTCTTCAAGTTTCTAAATATGGCTATTTTTGGTAATACGTGTCTGCATGCTACATTAATTAAATAAGAAATAGAACAGTTCTAGCTGTAAACATGATGCAACTGAAGACTGTACAACAGACTTTTATTCTACAAAAAGACAGTGTTTAGAAGTTGATAGTGTAACACATATGTACAGTAGCCAATTTATTCATGTTTGAAAGATATTAACAAAGAAAATAGATTCATTAAACACATTGTTCTATACCACTACCAATCAAATTGTTTAAACAACTCTCACCTGGTAATTTACCTAAATCTTCATACTATGAGCAACTTGGCACACTGCCAGTCCCAGTTTAGAAGAACAACAGATTAACTTCTAGTTTTCAGGAGGCTTTAAACGAAATGTTTAAAAAGTAAAGCTACTGCCAATATGTGTTTGATTTTAAGTATTTATTTCTAAGGTCTATGACTGATGCCCTTTCAAACTGAATATATTAAAATGAAATAAAAGTTAAGTTCATAAAATATCCTTCGAGCTATTTTGTGCTTTTGGACTTTCACACAATCAAATCTGCCTGACCAGAACACTATGAGTAGGTGGTGCAGCAGCATCGGTCAAGTTCTTTGAGCCAGAGACTGCCCATGACAATACATTTACCTTAAACATTGTTCATCTCAACTCCCAAGACATGTTCTGGTAAGAAACACATCAGCAAGGTCCATTACAAAGCAGTAGTTATTTAATGCATACCTAATGACTACTACTTGCACAATAGTCCACTCTTTCCAAGGGCTACTTTCATTAAGCTGTCTGTTTACTATTCAGAATAAAAGTCCCTGGAACTGAAAAACTGAACCATGACACAGCATGAAAAAATACCCCACTTTCCAGAGGAAGAGGACAACACCACATGCGTAACTTGCTTCTAGGTTCAAAGGCATGCTAATGCTTTACACTTGTGATGTTTTCATACTTTCACTCCTTTGAGGGAAGCAGAAGGGGAAATAAACCTTGCATGTTAATGCTTTAATGTTAAAGATCAAAATTCTAATCTGAGCTAAAAATGTTTCTTTTACCAAAGGGGCATTCATGTAACAGAATCTACCCTTATGTTATGCAAGAGAAAAACAACTTTCTCAAAACTGAGTGAAAGGATGCTTTCAGACACAGAATTTTAACAAAACTTATTTTGAAAGAAGTTGGTGAAATGCACTTGAATGGAACAAATTGAAAATCTGACATCATCCTACAGCTTAATCTTTCACCACCAATTGAAAGGATACACAAGCAGCAAAGTAGGTGAAACAGGAAAGAATAGCACTACTAATTTACCTAAGCAGCCAATTCATCTCAACAATTTAAAAAGAGGTTCAACTTCAATGTTATTCCATCAAAACAGAACCCCCCAATTCTTACTTCTGTTAAAAACATGTAGGGTTTTTAGACCAACAACAGCTTTGTACTTTTCATGCAACATTTCCGAACTTTGAGTCATTAAAATCAATTAACCACAAAGCACTCAAACACTAACACTATCTATCCAGAACACCAAATATATTACAAAATAAGAAAATGCAAATATACGCTTAAATTTTGGCTTCATGCATATCTGCATTTTAAAAAGTAAGCTAGAATCCTACTGCATATTCCTAAAGTTTATATGTTCCACCTTCTAGAAGTAGTAAGAACATTCTAACAATGAGCATGAGCAGACAAATACAAGCTTGACAGCACTGCAGTGAAATAAGTTTTATCTTACTACCTAAAGAAGGTGAAAGTCAAATTTTCACAACCTAGTTTCATTTCAAATTTATTGAATTGCCTACAAAATTCTGTGAGTGCTTGCACATATACAGGCACGCACAGAAACAGTGGTATCTACAAACAGTTTACACAGATATTTACACAGATATTTATGTTATTTACATAAACTAATGTGACTTCATGATCTTTGATGTAAAAACCGGATGCTTCTTGCACATATAACTGTTGCATTGGTTTTACAAAAGTAATATAAACCTTTTGCAACAACTGGCTAAGCACATATCATAGCTGATTCCAAGTTTTTAGAGCTTGCAGGTTTTTTAAAAAAATACAATACCTAAAACACTGTTATCAAACAAATATGCTTTATTGGCATCTAAAAACAAAATGCACCCAACATTAAAATGTACTTTTTCATTTTTTAAACCCACTGCAGTACGAGGAACAAATCACAAACACTTACTTTAGAGAAAACAGAGACTATAGTGTAGATTTTACAAAATCACTTTTAATCTCTGTGTTATGCTCCTTAAGCAACATGGGCCATTTTTTTTTTCTGCCGAATTGTAGGAACATAAAATATCACAGCTTTATCTATACTTTAAAATTCTGCAGCAGCCTAAAAACACGGACAAGATACACCAGCACCTGTTTTCAAGTATAACAATTTCGATAGCCAAACTAAGGGTAGTATCTAAAAATTCCATTTTCTTCCATAGGAAGTCTTTGTTTGACAAGCTGTTAATTTATCATCGTGAATTAAAAGCAACTGGGGGCAAGTTTATGCTTTACCAAGAAATAAAATAAAATTTAAAAAAAAAAAAAAAAAGAAGAACCAAAAAAACCAAAAACCAAAAGCAAAAAACGTTTACCTACCATGTTCAAATTAAGAACAGTGTTCTATACAAGTCAGTTGTACAGTTATTTAAGTGAAAGATGAACATGAACATCAGATTAACTTAATTCAGGCAGACAAAAGTGAACTGCTACGGTCCAGTCAGCCATTTATCTATTACAGAGAGATGACAACTTTACAAAAGGTATCTTTTACCTACTGAGTGATGATTATGTCCCCTCAGTTTCTGTGCTTTCTACCACTGGTTCACTCTCTATATCAGCTTCTGTGTCACTCTTCTCTTTGTTTATCTCGACGGAAGATGTCAGTTTTTCATAAAGTTCTGGATCATCCTGCACCTGTGCAGTTGGTGGCTGACTTTCTGTCTCTGTATTTTCACCATTTACCTGGGGCATATTATCAGCTTTGCGTTGAGAAGTGGCCCCATCAAAATATTCAAAAACCCGTGGATGTGGAGGCGGGATCCAGTTGTTTGACATTCTGTCCCTTCCAAACCTGTTCCCATTAATTTCTCTGCAAAAATTAAAATCTCTGTCATCCCTATCCCTCTGTCTTTCCCAGGGTCTTCTGCGGTCATCAAAATCTCTGTGAGCATCTTGTTCAAAGCCTCTATTCCAACTGGGACCACTTCTACTATCAAACCTATAGTTTACATGCCGAAACCTCTCTCTGTCTTCATGGAAGCCTTTAGGGCCACCATAAATAGGGAAGGCATGGTGCTCTCTTTCATCATAATCTCCTCTTTGTCCCCAGTGCTTGTCTGAATTGAAACCGAAATGCTCTCTTCGGCCAAGGTTATCTATACCTGGTCTTCCAAAATTTTCTCTCATGTCTATATGTGGTCTTGCAAAGTGCTCTCTTCCGTCTACTGGAGGCCTTCCTATACCCTCTCTTGGATCAACTGGTGGTCGTCCAACAGAATCTCTGACATCCACTGGAGATGGTCTGTTAAGATTATCTCGGTTCTCCACTGGAGGAAAGCGATAATCTCTGTCTCCCTCCTGTTGAATGTTATCACCTCCGAGTGGTAGTCTTTTCTCTGGATTAGAAGAAATGTTATCAATATTTTGCCTTCCAGGTGTTCCAAAAGGTCTTTCTGTTTGATTAAAAATATCTCCTGGAGGAAAAGGACCTCGAGGTGGTGGTGGGTGAAGGGACGGATCAAGGATTGCGGGAGGAGGAATACTACGCTGTGGTGGCATTCCTGGCTGCATTAATGGAAACCTTGGTCCAGGCGAATGGGGCATTAGGCCTGGACGGATATCTATAAGAGGCATTCCTGGCATTCTTTGATTACTGATATTTAAATGAGGCATGTTCGGAACTGCAGCTGGATGCTGCATTGCCAGAAGTCCAGAATTACTTGAAATATTTGGTGGTGGCACTCCCATAAGTCCAGAACTAGTTGAAACATTGGGTGGTGGCATTATGAGAAGCCCAGAGTTGCTTGAAACACTCGGTGGCTGTACTCCTGCCAGAACTCCTGAGCTGCTGGACACACTGGGTGGCTGCATTCCCGTCAGGAGGCCAGGGCTGCTTGAGACACTCGGTGGATGCACTCCAGCTAGAAGCCCTGAGCTACTTGAGACATTTGGTGGTGTTACTCCAGCCATAAGTCCAGAGCTACTCGAGTTAGTTGCCTGAATCCCGCCAGCAAGAGAAGAGCTACTGGAAACAGCAGGTAGCTGCATTCCTCCTGCAAGACCAGAATTGCTGGAAACAGTTGGTGGTTGCGCTCCTCTTTCAAGTCCAGAGCTGCTTGAAACACTGGGTGGCTGTACTCCCCCTGCAAGTCCAGAGCTACTTGAGACAGTGGGTGGTGGCCCTTCTCCAGTAAGCCCAGAATTGCTCGAGACACTGGGTGGCTGCACTCCTCCAAGTCCAGAGCTACTCGAGACATCACTTTGCACTAAAACGCAGCAACAAGAAGAACAGTTAACAGAAAATACCAGTGTAACACACAGCATTCAAAACAAAATGCAGTTTTATCCATGTTCAGGTAACGCATGCAGTGAGGAGATAATGCTGACAAGGTCTGTCCTAGTTTCTATAATGAATATATATTATTTCAATCACACTGGTGATACATAGACATTACGCCACAGAAATCAGTGTCTCTACATAGCAAAGACTGTACAGCAGCTTAAAACTGACAAACCCCACAGCCCGTCACCCAATTTATGCAACGAAACTATTAAAATCCTGGATGAAATTCTATAGATGTTATACAATCCTACCCTCCTGCTCCTTTCCATTGCTACCCATGTAATAAAATGCTCTTTTAAGAGGTTTTCTAATGGGTTCCCAGACTCAGCTTTACTTCTTGAGACTGTGAGAAAAACACATTTGAGCATAAGCTGCTAGAAGTCAATGATCAGATGATCACAAAGATGGTTCTCACCACTTCCCCAAATTAAATTCAGAATGATACCGTACCTAGGCCAAAACTCTCTATTCTGTAGTTATTAGTGCAATGGACCATGATTTGCAAAAATCTGTCAGGGTGTGATGCTTCCTATACACCATCATATCAGACAATGAAGACATTTCTTACCAGATCTATTGTTTTCACTGGAAGAAATCTGAAGGTCTGTAAGATGTGATCCTTTGTCATCTAATTCTGGTTTGTTGATTGGCAGGGGATTAAAAACACTTCCAGCAGATAATGTTGGAGTAGCTAGATTGCTAGTAACTGTGCCAACTGGTAGAACAAGGCTAGTAAAAGGAACATCCTTCATTGTCTCTTGTGCAATTGGTAATGGAGGCTGTACTAAAGCTGTAGAAAAATAACAGAAGTGTATCACAGTGATCATATACCGAAACCTTCAAATTTAGTTTGGTAGAAGTCAGGCTGATAAATCAAAAGAAGTGAAATTAATTACACTAACTGGTACATTTTTTGAAAACAAATTTCTTATCCTCAATCAGCAACGTAATATTTAGGATTTTTTTCTAGAGATCATGAGCTGCAGGCAAACCTAAGCAATCAGTACTCTATCATATCTTTAAATGTTAAATGAATACAGTTAGAATCCTAAACTAAAATAAATTATTATATATTATTCAGTGACTAAGACCAAGTAACTCCAGTAACAGCTACATGTGTTAAAGAGGTCCAAATATTGAACTATGCACACAAATAATTAACAATTTGCCCTAACTTTTTTCAATAACTCCACATTAGGTATAATTTTTCAGCCTACTTTATAAGCTCTGTAAGACTTTTTCTCCATGCCTGCTTAAATCAGCTAAACAACTTCTGTGTTGCTGTTTTCCATTACACAGGATTCACTTGCTTTTGATTAAATAACAAGGAGTATATAAACAAATTAAACTTTTCACCATGCACAAACAATTGTTAGAGGAATCAAACTTACGTGTTGGAACAACTGGTGGGACAACAGGTGGTGGGACAACAGGTGGTGGGACAACAGGTGGAACTGGGGGAGGCATATAACCTATACAGAAAAAAATGACAAATAATTACATGAAAAGCGAATAAATTTTTGCATTAAGAGATTGCCTACATTATTTATCCCAAAAAGTTGCACCACTGAACACTAGCAAACAACAAATTAATAGGAAGAGGCAACAGTGGTTATTGTTTTCAAAAACAAGCTCATCTTCACTAGAGATGATTGCAGGTGCATCCTTAAGTGATTTCTGCCAATAGTATCCGAAGAAGAAAATCAAGAGTTTCAAACTTTTCAAAAGCAAGGAGATTGATTTTAAGTATTTTTCAATTTTAATTTTCAGCAAAGGTAGAAAGCTGTGATTCCTATTCTCATTGTACTCCTATTTACAATGGTAAAAATAATACCAAGTTAGATATAAATAATTTTAATCTAGTATGAAATTTAAGACTTAAAGGTCAGCTTGGTCAGACAGTAACTAGTAGCTGACAGAAAACTCTGATGTACACAGATGTACAGGAACTGCCTATGCTCATTACACACTGCATTTAGTTTTTACTGACTTACCTGGAGGTGGCTGTGAAGGGTTGAAACTTGCTCTCAGGAAGGGTGGAGGAGGAATTGGGCTATAACCAGGAGGAGGGACAGACATTGTGACAGGAAACGCAGGTGGAACCAAGCTAACAGCAGGGACAGCTGGAGCTACTGGAATCTTTTTTCATGGAAAGAAGAACAAGCAGCTTCAATACTTAACAGTATTCAAGGACATTAAAAAGGATAAACTGATTTAACTGCAATTCACATTAACCACTAAATGTACCAAAGGCTTCGTATATATTTTGAACACTCTGAAGAATTAGATTGCACTCTGAAATGGTACGCTACAGGCAAACAAGGACACTGGAAGAACCCTATGTTATCTTTACTTTACTCTCAGATAGCCAAAAATACAGTTTAACACTTCATCTATTCAAGAGTAAAAATTTACCTATCGCAGAAGGGTGAATGCAGAAATGCAGACAGAGAAAAGGAAGAAAAATGTAGGTAGTGTAGCAATTTGAGAGCACTTCGAAAACAGTGATTCTAGTCTCACTAGAAAAACTTATGTATTTAAGAACAGTACTGGAAAATTCAGTTTAGTGTGTGTAATTATAAGGCTAATAATCATGATGAAATCCTGAAACTTACTTTAACGTTCTCAAACTTCTGTTTGAGCTTTGCATTTTGTTACAGTGCATCATATTTACAATAATGCAATTAGAAGCAGTATAAATGCAATATATACATGTATGTTTAAATATATACTGATCACAGTGTACAGTCAAACACAGCTAGGAGACAGTCGAAATAAGACTGAAGACAGTTTTCACAAGGAGGAAAAAGCTCAAAATTCAATTTAAGTAAATGCAATTATATTAATATTCATGCAATTTTATGTCAGTTCAAGAACTGGAACTGTCTATACACATTTGGAAAGATAAAACACTAATAATATAAATACAAAAAGTTTTGTATTAAGCAACTGCATGATAAAGATTATGCTCAACCATGGCAAATGATCTAGTCTAAAATATTTCAGAGATGAACACTAATGAATGCAGGACTTAAATCAAAAATATTTTATCACTTAAACTCAGCAATAAAATTTATCCGTATTGAATAAAAAGTCTGCCCACCAGTTCTGTGGGCCTTTTGCAAACTCAGATGATACCAACCTGCAGCATAGTGACTGGTTGCGTGTAAGCTTCTGTCTGTGTTGTAATAACGGTACTCTTATCAACTGCAGCACTCTGCGTCGTTTGAGTATTTTCTTTAGCAGCTTCTGAGCTTCTGGCTGTTTCCCACTCTTTAAAAATGATGTATTTTATTATAGAAAGATAATTAATGTGCTATTTTTGTTTAAATATTAAAAAGTCCTCTTTCTTCTCAAACAACAAATTTGAATCTAGTATCTACATAGATTAATTACAAATAGCCCTCAAACTTATTATGAAAAGAACCAAGTGCAATTATTTATTATTATGTATTTTAAAGAACATAAAATATCTTTATCTACCTGTAATGCTGTTTAATTATGCCTGTATACAAACTAATTTTTCAAAACTTGCCAAGTTTTTTCACCAATCATTCTGTTAACAATTTGCAGTATAGAGTATGCTCCTGTTTTCTAAAACCTGCTGTAGCCAATATATGCGTTATCACCTGGCAATTGCACAAAGAGAAAGAATCCTCATGTTAAACAAACCTCACCACAACCTCCATTTCTTTCAACTGTTATTTGTTCAAAAGGTTTTGTACTTTAAGAGTAACACAGTGCATATATTTCAGTAATGCTACATATTTTAAGTTTTGTAATTTATACTCAATTTTCACTCAAATCAAGACAGTATTTTGATCTGAAGAATCACTGTCACTACTGTAAAAGTCTTAATCTACTGTTTATTTCGGTATAGTCCAGTCATTTGCTGGTAGATCTGTTTCAAGAAAATACAGTACAAGTAAATATTTCATAAACCTAACAAACTGTTCAACTGGGTTTCAGAATAAGGTCTAACTTATTGTTTTAGTACACAAAACAAACACTACTTGTCTTCCTGTCTCTCTGACTTTATGGAAAAAATACCGTAAGGTTCTGCTAAGTTGTGCCTATTTGGACAAGTTCTAATTTCAGCTTAAGTCCTATACCTGAATATAAGGCTTTCCTAATCACAAGCAGGTAACAATTTCTACAGAAATTAATATTTCACATACCAGTGCACAAAAAGTTCATAACTCTTAAAATATGCCAACCTTTATTAACTGGCCTAAACTAATTACCCTCTGTCACCAGTTCCTCATTGTCCTGACAATCAACTAGTTACTAATCTAAAAATACAATCTAGATTTCATTATTACAATGCAATTTATATTATAAACAAAGAGCTAGAAAAATCTGTGTTAAAGAAAAAAGAGTATGTATTTCCTAAACAATAAATTTTCTAAGAATTTGCAATTACCCAAAAAAACACATTGTCTAACTATCAGAATTGTTAATGCCTGTACCTGTATTTACTGTTTCCTGGTCAATCATGCCACCTTCAGCAAAGCCCTCCAAATCATCCAATTTCACTTTCTCCCACGGAATATAGGAAACTCCCAGATCCACATCCCAGAATTGCTTGTATTCTGTTTTCACACCTTTATTCAAAGCCCAAGCAATCTGAAAATAAAACCCAATCAGACAACCTGGTTAAATGATATAACCTGGGAACAGAATATTTCAGATTATTTTCTTCAAGTGTCTGTTACTGCACATCAATCCTCAGTGTCTATTTATTAAAGTTTTAACAATGTTTGGATTTTAAATGAACCTGCAGGAAGTTTACCTGGCCTCTGCAACAGGTACATGTAAGATTAATTACATCAGAAAGCTTAAATTTGTTCTACGTTAATCTTAACATATATATGGGGAAATTAAAAATACAGTATTTCAAGGACTTACCCTAAAGCATCAAGATGGTAGGAAAAAACCCCATAACATTTAATAAAATACTTAACCCTAAGAATACTACAAAATTTAATATTAAGTGACCCACATGGTCAGGTACAAGACTGAGGCTGTACATACATAAATTACTGTCCACTGTTTCCTAAATATCAAGTCATAACGTCATTTTTCTATCTTTCATACTTCCTGTTAAAAGCTGCATTTCACACAGAGAGAAAGCAATTTGCACCTTACTGCTTCATTCTTCATCTCCACATCGTACATTTGAATGAACAGCTGCTAAAAGACAAATCATCATAGTAAAATTGTACTGTATTTGAAACGGACAGCATTCTTAGATTAAAATCTTAACCTTACCTTAATAATTTTAGATCCAATTTTATAAGACCCAGAACTAAGTTTCTGAAGAGCACGATATGCATCTTGTCTATGTACCATACAGACATAAGCACATCCTCTTGGTGGAATCATCTATGGAAAAACAGCAGTGGTCTCAAAAAGTAGCAAAATCAGTACTTCGAATTACGTAAGTACGCTATTGAATACTAATACTATAGAAGGAAAGGCTTACACTGCAAACAACTGTTACCTTAATCGGCCATATTAACAAGTTGGCCATCAAGAAAACTTAAGAGTGATATTGGCAGGCTATTTCAGTTACAACATTTTCAAGAAGCAGCAGCAAGCTGAAGAATGGGTGTTATAACTGACATGAAACATTTGAACAACATGGAACAGACAAAAACTGAGAGCTACATTATGACAACTTCAGAAAAGCAGAGGTTGCTACCTCTTCTTAAGCTCCAAATTCTCTGTGAGCTGAGCATTAACCTTTCACAGAGGAGCAAAGTAGTGATCAAAAGTATATTGCACTTTGAAGGGTAGAGTCCGCATTCCTGAAGGTGATTTTTTTCTAATGTTTTGTTGTATGTATGTATGTATGTATGTATAGCATGTTTTATTTATTGCATGACATGGCATGTAATTTTTGCAAGCTTACATATTATGTATGAAAATTGCTTATATCAGTTTTAGTCAAAAATCTTGGTATGTTTTTACACTGTTTAAATGCACACAGTAACACAACAAACATATGTAAGATGACAGATTGTAAACATATTTTCTAAGAACTGCATTAAGACACACATTGTTATTCTAGGTGCTTCAGCTTTGCGGAATGCTTAGGATGAACTAACTACAATATAGTTTGCCTCTGAAATATAACAGGCATTGGGACATTTACGGTTGTTACATTACTTTCCTTAACTGATAGTCCCTGCAAATCAAAATGAAGTTTAAACGTCTGGCTATGGGGTTGGTTCTTTATTTCTGAAACTTTTTAAAAGATTCTGTAAAGCCACAAAAAGTATTCCTCATTAACTACATATCTGGATATATTAACATGACAGGACAACAGTAAAAGTATTATCTGAAATGAATGAAATTGCACAAGAAGCATTTTAAAACTGCTGAAGCAAGAGGAAAACCCAGATTTCTCTCATGTAGATACACTATTTTAGGAGAAAAATACTTTCTCTTGAAGCTGAATTATAGGCAACTGAGGTAATTCTCTAAACACCTAACTCCAAATTACTCTAAATAATGAGAATTGTATCTCCCAATTATAAGCATCTTTTTAACTGTCACATTTTAGAATAAACTTTTGTTTAGAGTACAATTTCTTTTCTTCTGAATGTTTTATCAAAAAGAACTCTACTTAAGGAATCCTCTGTTTGGAAGGTAACCAAGAACAACGTGGATACACATCAGTAGGTGCCCTTAGGCCAAGGAAAAATGATACATGATGACGCACCACTAAACCAGAACAACCATAACTTTTTGGTTAAACCCTGGTGTAAAAACTGCATAAATTGCTAGAGCTTAGGAAGAAGCCTTTTACTGTTAAGTGTACTGTCTTAAGCGCCTCAAAATTGAGTAGATTAAAACCAGGTGAAAAATACCATGGCCACAGTTTTTAAAGTGTGATAAAAAAGTCTCCTAAATACACATTTAAGCAGCTGTAAGGAATTCAGAGGCATAAGCACGCTTAAGTTTCTAGTCTATAACTCCTGAAAAAGCATAGCAACATGCTTACTTACATTAATTGACTCTATTTGTCCAAATTCTTCAAACAAGTTCGTTAAATCTTGCTGTGTAGCCTTCTTGTCTACTTGACCTACCCAGAGAGTAGTACTGCAAACTGTCAAGAGACACATTCACATCAGTCAAAATACTGAATGTTATCTTATGAAATACTCTATAGCATGAATGTAAAAGGTTTTAAAATTACACAAAAATCACTGATAAAAACCCAAGAATAGTAAATCTATTACTTACTGCATAGAGATTAAGTAT
Organism: Rhagologus leucostigma; assembly: GCA_013397725.1. Lineage (NCBI taxonomy): Eukaryota > Metazoa > Chordata > Aves > Passeriformes > Rhagologus > Rhagologus leucostigma. Next base: position 81,308 of record VZTD01002352.1, read on the forward strand.
ATTAAGAAAAATGTTAAAGGGTTAAACAACACCAAACATATGCACTGCAAGTGTTCATTCTTGTTTCATTTTCTTTTAAATAAAACAGTTGTTTCTAATAGAAATAAAACCATAAAATTCCGTAGATTATCAGCTACGGTAAACTGAATTATAAATTACTTCTGGAAAAAAACCAAAACATTTCTCTTCTACTTCCCATTAAAAAACCCATGCCTTTAGGATTAAAGTCAATTTTAACAAAGTAAGACTAAGTTCTAACTGGCTAAAAGTGTATTACAGATGGAACTTAATACTGCAGTATTATACACTGCATTTTCACCTGAAAGAAACAACAACAATAATATTAATTTACCATGGGGAACAACCCGGAAAGATAAACTTATTTGAGGCCCATCAGGTTGAGGACATCCATGATACTTCTGATTCTTGTCAATTCCACCACAAGCCCAGATCCCTGCAACTGCCTTCCAAATGTCCACCCATCCTCCTCGCCAAACATAAACACTCACTGACATGAGCGAAGACTTCTTTCTCCCATACGTGCATGGTTCCAATTCCTCTGTCTCCCAAACACTGCCCAATCTATGTGTGCAACTTGGATTTCTTGGCCTGCCCTATCCTTAACCAAGGAAACATTCTTTCTTCATCATAATCTTGATATACCAAATCTCTTTCCTGTACCAATCCTGTTTCTCCAAACTGGAAACCAGAGTTCTGCATTCCTCTGCCAATTGACATTTTCATTTGACATCAGTATTCTGCAGTGCTGAGAATGACCAGTCATAAGATTTCTTATGGACAAAACTTATTCCTTACATGCTTGTAGATATCCCTTTTGTATCTCATGGTGTTAACCTCTATAAAACAATTCTTCAGATCTCAGCAAGTAATAATAGTGGCTGTCACTGAACAAATATCATGAAGTAGAACACTTGTCAGGTGAATTACTTTTTTATTTAATCATTTACCTCCCCTCAAGTTTCCACACTTCACTTAGCCTTCTTAATATCTCCTTTACACTTCACAGGACCTCAAATGCTGCTGCTGTTCATTAGGTTACTTAACATCTCTGTCTCTCAGCTCCCAACTATTCTGATTATAGCTCCCTGCCTTGTGGACTACTGGGAGAAATCTACACCATAAAACCGATTTGTCTCTTTTCATGTGAAAAAACAGAGAAGAAAAAAAAAAGCATCTAAACTGTAGTACAGTCCCCAGTTTAAAGTCACCCTGGAATGACGTAAAATATTAATTTGAAGAGAACAGAACACTCTTTCCTTTACAAAAATTAGTTGTGAGCTGCTTATCTTGTCAAATCAACAATATAGTTCTAAGACACAAGATAAATGCGAAACTACATTAGAAACAGTTTATAACCTATCTAAACAAAGTTAAATTCTCAAAATACATTCTCTTTGATTTAAGCAACTGTGTGGAGGAAGTTATTTTTCTCCTTACTACCTTCCTTTTTTTTAAGTACGTAAATTCTCTGTAGAAATGACAGCAGTGGGCAGCAGCACCCTGCAGAGGCTGAAATTCACTTGTTTTTTGAATACTTTCTTAAGATACCACCATTATGGTCTATCTCACACTAGCAAATTCCACCTGCTTTGGTGCTACATTCCTCTGAAAATCTAAAAAACACTGTAAAGGTTTTAAAACACAGGCCTCTAAGATATCCACCAAAGTGTTCAAAGTGTGTACCACACACTTTAACATTTTATCAGTCTAACAATTTTCAGATCAACTGGTGGATACCTTCAAATGTCTCGTTAAAAACAGCATTAAAGAGAAAGAAGATTGTAACTTAGAGAAAGCCCTTGCTGCTCTCTGTTTAGAAGCAAAATCACTGGTGCAACAGCGTGAGTAAAAACATCAGCAGAACAGTATGATACTTGCCCTCATCTAAGATGACGTGATGTACCTTTCTAAGTTCTAAGAAACATCAGAAATTAAACTTATAAATAAGTAGTCAAGTTACATCTTGTTCTGTCAATGGAAACAAAGCCTTTTTTCCATTTAATCCTACATTATTAAAACACTAAGTAGGTGCCACTTACCGCTTAGTGTTTTTGACCGTATAGGAGGCAATCCCTTTTTCTGACGTTCTTTTTCCCTTTCCCTAGTCCTTCTTTCACTGGAGTATGACCGAGATGACTTTCTCTTCCTTTCTCTAGATCTTGAGCGTGAACGCTTTCTGTGTTTCCGCTTACGAGAACCAGACCGTGATCTAGACCTTCGTTTCCTTGGTGACCTACAAAATACTTGATTTTAGTATGCTGTGTTAAAAAAAAAAATACTCTTAGTATTAGTATAAAGTATATATAAAGTATATATATATATATATACATAAAGTAAAAGTATACATAAAGTAAAAGTATAAAAAAATACTTTTAACTACAAACTTTAGGCACTACAGAGATATTTCCATTATATTCACTAAAACTGCTTCAGGAAATAAACTTAATGCCATTTGGGTGAGGAATGGAATGTACACCTTAAAACAAAACACATCAAAAATGTTCAGTATTTACACTACCTAATTCTCTGGCACAGAAAGCCTGTCCAGCTGGCTAGTGTTAGTTATTTCTGTAACCTTAACACATCTTAAAGAATTTCAGTTAAACCACAGATATGGCAAATGAACTGTCATACAGTCCGCATCTAACACACAAATATTAAATGAACACATACTTTCATTGCCAAAAACTGCTTACAACAATTTTGGAAAATACAGAATTGAGACTGACAATCACAAACTGCAACTTATTTTCAGAAAACCTTCATTTACTTAATACGAGGTAATTACAGAACCTTGAACGAGATCTTGAACGAGTTCTTGATCTTGACCGAACAGCTGATTTCTTTTCTTCTTGTTCAAAAATCTCTTCTTCAGCAATATCCTGACCTTCATCTATATCCATGTCCTAAGGTCAGACATAAAAGATGTTCAGTAACACTCGATAAATATACTCACAATATATACGACTTGAAATCATGTTAGTATGTGTTTTCCTTTCAATTTCTGTAATAAAATTTTAAATAGTTTTACCTGTTGTTGAATATCCATTGAATCATCTACATTTGTTTCCACTTCTAAAAACTGCTGTTGACTACTCCCTTGTGATGGTGATGCAGAGTGCTCTGAACCAAAATTTCCTTCTTGATTCTCCTCAGGGCTTGCCTAAATAACAGTTAATAATATACCATAAAGCCCCTTACAATTACAAATGCTTACTGTCAAAATGTGATACTATATGAAAATAATATTCCCACTTCTCATTAATATGAAAGCTGAACTGGCTATCAATCCATTCCATTCCTTTTTTATGGTATCATCTTTAAACACAAAACACTGAAATAATTAGTATTCCTGATTATAAAAGATTAGTATCTATTTGCTGAATCAAAAAAACCACAGTACACAATTTACTGCGCAATTCAGCTGCTTCAAAACAAAAATTCACAAGACAAACTAGCCATATGTACTCTCAGTGACTCTGAAAGATACCCACTTGTCCACCACGTATATGCATTAATAAATGTTATTCTGATACTAATTTAATAAAAATATTTGCTATACCAATTGAACTAGTTAAAAAATTTACACTAGTCTGAACTTTCTTACAGTGCATGACTTCAGATAAGCAATTTAACACAATAAGCAGTTCTGAAAAAACACCAAAATTAAAGAATGTGGAATACTAAGGGTGTTGATGATTTGCTAGAGAAAAAACTATAATGGCCTGTGCATTGCCTCAAAGTATAGATTTAGAATAAATATCTCTAAGATACAAGATAAATTCAAGAACTAGAACAAATGAAATTAAAATATTAAGAAATTATATGAGATAATTTTGATAAGTAATTTAAGATCTATAACCCATTACTGCAGGTAATCATTTCAGTGATCCTCATTATATTTGAACTTTTAATTAAACAAATCCTACATGTTCTATCTGCCCAGAGAATGACAGGAAGTTAGCAGAATGACTAGTAGTAACAATTTTATCTTCATATTTTTTAAACATATTAAAACAAGTTTGCAAAAAAAATTCTCCTATAATTCAGTTAATTTATTTGCCTTCTGACAGTATGTTTTGTCTCATTTTCCTTATATTTAATTATTCTTCAACAACCTGTTTCTTGATATCAATGCTTACACTTCTGTTTCTATCTTGTTCTCTCCTCCTCTTCCTCTGCTCATCAGATGCCTAACAATTCTGTTTTGTGCTTTATCTTTCCTTCTCTTTCCCTTTGATCTTCCTCAATAAAACTGACACGTGGAATTAAAGAAAATACTACCCATAACATGCTGCAGTCACTACAAAGTAGTTCCAGCAGAAGTTTGTATCTTTTAGCTGTTATCAAGGTGAAAATAAAACTAAAATCCTTCAGTTCTTGGAATAGAAAATCAAATAGTAAGGGGAGAGTTAAGTAAACATTCTACCCATAAATGTATTGTAAACTTTGATTTTGCTTATTTTCCAGTAAGGTAGACATTCACTATTTCTATATGCAAATTAGACAGTTACTTTTTGATATGACACATCAAAAGCTCCTCAAACAGATGCATTCTTCAATGCTTTATTCCTTTACAACATTTTTAGTGTTTAAAGATGGAAATGGCTAGATATCCACCAACATCCAAAACTATTTAGTCTGTAGCTATGTTGTATATTCTTTTTCATTTACTACACTTAAATGAGAAATGAAAATAAAACAGTAAAATAAATTGGAATGGATTAGATTGCTCAGGGAGGTGGAGGGGTCACCATCCCTGGTGGAGTTTAAGAGGTATCTGGATGTGGGCTTGGAGATGTGGTTTAGCAGTTCAGGGGTTACAGTCGCAGTGCTGGTTGACAGCTGGACTCGAAGATCTTAAGGTCTCTCCCAGCCCTGACTACTCAACGGTTCTATGACTTCGCCTTTGCACATCTTAAACTAAAATCTCCAAAAGATGTTTGTTATCTTTGTGATCCCTTGTCTTTTCTTTCAATCTGAGATTCTTATTTTCCCGTGAAACCGGATCCAAATACTCCACACGAAGTCCACTTTATACCTGGCCAGAGTCAAGACAAAATACTTTCGTTTTGTTTTTTTTAATGGGATCAGGAGGGGAAAAGAACAGTCAAGTACTGAGGACTAACCTCAGTAAAAATAAGCCAAGTTACTTCAGCATAGAGAGGACACAATTCATACAGTTAAGAAGGAAACTTGGGTTGTCTCATGCATAGTTCTTAAAGAATAATTTCTCAGGAAATACGTGACTCTGTTCTTTAGCTCAGATTCTTCAACAGAATGAGACAATTATTAGTCAAGACATAAAACCTGGGGAAATTAAAGTTATCCACAGTCTCTAGTCTGTCCTCCCTTTAGAGACAGGAGCATAATCACTTCAGTGCTCACCTTATTCTTTCTGCTAGCATGGGAAAACTTTTTTTTTCCCCATATAAAGAGCTTAACAGCCAAAGCACAGTCATGTCTAACTCACCTAATGAGTACTCCTTCCTAAGAGAAGCAAAATGTACACCCCACACATTTGGTTGTGGGTTTTTTCTGCTTTAAGCACTTTTTTCCACTTATCCCACCTACTCTGCAAGCTTCTGCTACACAATCAGCTAGTGACAAAGACTTTAATTATAAGAAACCCGTCAGTAACAACACATTTTTTTTGTCCTGGAATATGTTGTTTCTAATCAGTGGAGAACATAACTTAGTACAACAGCCACAAGATGGAGTTCTTACCTTTTGAGGCTGCTGCTGCTCCAAAAGCTGTTGTCTGAGATGTTCTAAATTTTGTTGCTGTAGCTGTTCAGCTAGCTGGTGAAAAAGTGAGTTGTTGACGGATTCTGGTACTAATGGCCTAAAATGAAATAATTTAAATTAAAAAAAAAAACCCTACAGTTTTTCTCTTGGTTTAAACAGTAAGTAAATAGGTCTTCATGACCAGGTTTCAAGTTTAGCTAAAATGTAAAATAATGATGACAATGGAGCTACTTCCACCTTCTAATATCATCATTATCCCATCAATTGTATAAATATAACTATAAAAAGCAAAGAACATGCTAACTTGAAGATAAAGTCATCAAAAATCCTGGCACACAGACTTACAGTAAAGTGTGTACGTTTAATTTAGTAAACTGTCTTTTCTCTTCCGACTGGTTTTGGTGTACTTCTGCTCTGAAATAAGTACTTTCCTTACTTAATCCTAACGTTCAACTAGCATCACACAAATTTTAGCATTTTCCGTAAGAAACATAGCTTGGTCTTACAACTGGGAAGAGGGAGTTTCCTTTTTAGGCTCTTCATTTTGTTCAGATTCTTCCCCAAAGTCAAACCTGTCCATCAGCTTCTAGGAGAAAACAAAATAAGCATTACTGAACACTCCTTATATGTCCCTTTATGTATTTTTCCTTTTCAATAGGAAGATGCTCTTATTTCTCAGTTTAAGAAAAAACAAAAAAACTTTGGCAAATAACCTGAATAGAAAATCCAATGTCATACTGCTATTGCTACCAAACTCTTGAGTGCATCAAATCTTGCCCCAGCTTTCTTGAGCTCTGCTGCTACAAGTACAAACATATGTTCTTTCCACAGTAACTAAGAGCTACTTTGGAGTAAAGCTTAAATAAAGATTAATTTTATGTAATGGTACCTTTAATTAGAAGAAATTACTACGAAGAGGCCAACTATTCAATCCTTTGGTAATCAGCAAACTGCTCTGCTCATATCAAGAGAAGACCTACAGCTTGATTACTTCACAAAGAATTACTGTATTTTCACACACACGTGTCATTTAGACAACCTGAATTCCTTCAAATATACTGCTCCTTGAAAACAACTTCTCACATAGTCTGCAAAAAAAATCAAAGCAAGCAGTTATCATGTAAGAGGAAACAAGCGTTCTAATGGATAAAAAGAAAGGTATCTGACAAGGAGGAAGAGAAAAACTTGAATAAACTTCCTGTTCTATCTGTGAAGATGTCTACACTGGAGTTCTGAGTAAGTACAAAAGTTTATCTATTAATTTTAAAAAGTCCGGAAGCATTTTAGCAGCACTTTGCTTTCTTGAAGAGAAAACTAAGGAAGGAATACAACAGATTTTACTTGTCAGTGAGATTGCCTTTTTTTCACTAGTTAATGATAGAGCCATGCTATTAAAGCCATGTCCATGCATCTTTGCACACCTTGGAAGTTTTCTGAAAAGCAGAGCTAATGCTATACTACAAACCACCATAACTTCTTCTCAAACCTTAATCTCAGAAGAAAAAAACCATCAGGATGAGAACATAGGGCAGTCATTCTGAAATACCACGGCAAAAACATCTTCAGCAACAAGCCATGATGATTCAGTAGCCCATTTTCTTTCTCAGGATGTTCTACTTAGTCTCAATTACTGGAGTCCAGCAAGAAGAATAAAGCATAAGCTAACTAGAAGACTGATCAATCAAGAATTTTTAGAACCACTTTTCCCAATATAATATTTATGAAAGCAGGACAGAATATGTCTCTGAGAAAACACAGTAGAAACACAGGCCATCAAGCTTATGTGAGATGGGATGTTAAAATCCAGAACAACTGTCACCATATATATCTAATCCATTTAAAGCAAGGTGACTGCCTTTTTTGTTTGTATTGTTAGAATATTTTCCAGTGAACCACTTATAAAATGCTGCTGCTCTGAAAAAAATTGTGCATTTTAGAGAAACAACCTTGAACTTAAAATACTATTAATCATCATATATCTTCCATCATGACAAAGTAGGAAGGGAAATAACAGAATATGTATTGTTTATACATCTGAGAAAAGAAATAAATACAAAGTAGTCAACAGTTCATGACAAACAAAACAAACATTTAGATTGAATGAGGCCAGAGAAAACCACTGAACTTCCGGCCAAGACAGGTAAATGTCCAGCATGATTTTTGTTTACATTTGTTTCAAGTAACATCATACACACTGAAAGGAAAAATCTAAACTGAAATATCTTGATTTTTACATAGTTTGTAAAAGAATACTCTCTACAGTGAAGTAACAGAAATTAAACCAAATTAAATACTAGGATATCAAGTTTAAAGTTACACACACACAAGCATATAAAAAGCACAGAACCTTCCCTTTATGCTACATATGTTACTTTAATTACCTAAGAAGAAAATATGTTCACAAAAAGCAACAGAAAAGATTAAAGACATGAAAAAAGCTTTTTATTTGAAAGAAAACAAAATTTTTTGTAAGAATCAGGATATTCTCTTTGGAAATTAAAATAGAAAGAGTAGGGTAAATGCATAGGAAATGTTGATCAAATTTTTTTTACCGTAACACAAGGATATGGTTCTGTAGTAAGGTCAGAAAACATGCACATTTGACGTTGCCAAAAGAATTTTCCACATAATGCATATTAATTTGCACAATTAAGTAACACAAGATACTACAGAGACTGAAGGGCTTGAAAACAAAGGATTGGAAGAACTGCCAAATGTATTAGGAATAGGGTTTTTTTTTAAAAAGATAAGCTGGATACTTACGCATTCATCAAAACTATTTTTCTGCACTATTTATATTTGTTATCCAATTCACCAACGTTATGTCATGGAATGAAAACTGTGCCTCACTGTTTCCTTTGAATTAGAATACTAATAAATGTTTTTCTATCACAAAAGCTGCCCCTTTTTCTATGTCTGTATACAAACATCTCATCAGAATGGGAATTCCTTCAATTTGCTTCATTTGAGCTGTCCAATATTGAAGACAGCCACAGCTATGAGTACACCTATCCATGGAAATACTGGAATTGAAGTCTGCAGAATAATGCCGTATTATAAAATACCTTCTGTATGTAAATATTATGGCATTCCCTACTAACTGATGCATTCATTCCCTGGGGCTATACCCTTCTTGAGTTGATGGTTACAGCTGTGGTACAGCAGAAGTACAGGCCATTCTTTTCCTGACTTATTTTTACAGCTGCATTACTTTCAATAAGAAGAGATTATCTGAGTTATGAATAAGAAAGGTTTTTTTGCTTCTCCAACTTCCTTATTCTCACTATTTAGTCACTCCAGGACAATCCTACAGAGATGACGTACTCACAAACTGTTTCTTCAAAAGGTAATAGAACAATGTTCATTTATTTATTTATTTAGTTAGTTAGTTAGTTATAGGTGTTTGAGCAGAAGTTTGTCTTTGTTTTTATTATAGGTATTATTATACGTATTATACTACTATGACTGCAATTGCCTGCATGGTTGTTGCTACCTGATATGCAATTATATCAGTTTTCTTAAATTCCTGCATTCTGGTTTTGTTTGTAGTTCGGTTTGGGGGATTTTGGCTCTTTGTTTTTTTTGGGCGGGGGGGGGTTGGTGTTTGCTTTTTTGGTTGGTTGGTTGGTTGAGTTTGTGGTTTTTTGCAACAGAAGTTTCTTTACCTACAGGCTTATTTATTCACTTACATCACTTTGTGGCTAAGATCAGAAGTTTTCTTGACACATACTTTATAATGTAAGAAAATTACAAATCCAACTTTTTACTCTTCTGAGAAAACACTGTGTACTAATTTCTGCATATTTTCCATTTATTACCTTGTAAGAAACAATTCTCACTGCTGTTACAAAGGGTAAGGAAACATGTAACAACGGCTTAACTTTGCTAAATCAAATCCACTACCATATTCAATAACCATTACGGATCCCTTCCAACTCTATAGACATTCTACAATGTGCCATTTAGCCCTAAACTCACATAAAACCACTATTTTCATTTACTCTACTCTGTCTAGACATTTTTTTTGTATTTTCAAGATGCAGCACTTTATAGTATATTAATGAACTTTTAAAATGTACAAAGTCAAACAATAAAAACCAGAAGAACTTCTTACATATATTTTAAAAATAAGTACTTCTTCAAATTTCTATTATTCTACTTCTACCTTATTAAAAGAGACACTCTGTTCCAGTGGATTAAGTGTGTTAGCAGCAGCAGCTGCAGCTGTGAGTTGTGCTGTGAGGGCCTGTAACTGGACGACAAGACCAGCATCCAGGGCTTGAAGTAACGAAGGCTGAGGTTTCTGCTGCTGTATCTGCAGCGTCTGTATCAACTGCTGAAGCTGAAAGAGAAAAGATAAACACATGGAACAAGATTTTTTTTTAAGCAAAAAAAACGAAATACAAAACAGACTCTTCCCCTTCCACTTAGTAAAAAAACCCTCAGGAATGAAGTATCATCTAACCTATGGCTATTATTTTGTCTTAATTTGTTTTCATTTACAGCAAATTTTGTTCCCACTTACTGGCTAATTTGTTTTCTGGGGCTGATAAGATAGGCAGATGCTTCTTCTTCCTAACTTGCTCTGACAGGTTGCATGATGATGCCAGTCACCACTCAGGATTTCCTGCTTTCTAGGGTTCCCCCTCTTCTGTTTCTCCAGTTTGATTCCTTTTGACCTGAAAAAAATCTGTTAGCCTACTCCAGCTTCCTAAGGGCCCACCAATATTAGGAGAATCTGTATCCTGTAACATCTGTACACAGAAAAGAACTGCACTGTGGCAAGCTCCACTTTAGGCTGATGCAACCTGTTCGTAGGGAGAACTTGCACCGGTGTCTCTGCACAAGTCACAAGTGAAATCTCACAGTGAAACTCAGGTTTGGGCTGATAGAATGCAATTCCCTTGCTATGTTAACAAAACTTAAAAAGCAAATGTAAAAACCAATCACCTGGTCTATCTTGATTGCCTTACTTCCTGTCTTTCCTTACGAATTCCTACCTGTACATAATCTTCTAGAGAAGCTGTCCTAATGAGGAAATATAAGGCTTTTTCATGTGCAGATCAATTTATCTGTTCAATAGAGATGCTTCCACAAAATTTGCCTTAAAAAAAAATACTAACCCTATGTGAAGAAGCTCTCCTAAAGCACTGTGGAATTAGAGGAAGCAGTTCTTTGACATTCCATGAGAGAAAACCCTGGAGCCTTATCTTTAGGTATTTGTGGAAAAAAGGTTGAGCAAATCCAGGTAGTTCAAACTGTGCTGACATAAGCCCCTGATTACCCTTACATTCATATTCCAACTCCTTATAGGTTTCCCCACTGAACTCTTAGAGGGTTCAATCCCTCCCTTCTTACTAGCCTCACTAGAAACTTGATAAACCGATTAGGTTGAATTTCTTTTCCACAATGCATCAAAAATGTGTAACCCTTTTTCAAGATTGTTTTAAGAGTTACTTTCTGATAATGTGAAACAATTCTCCCTGTTCTTTTAAAAACAGTTACACAGATTTCTTATACAGCAGAGCCCCTGAAAAGGCTTCAGCTGTTGTTCTACCTCAGCAAGAGCTTTCATTGATTACTGCAATAGGCAAAGCAGAAGAGTTTTCCCCCCACCCCTTCATTTGGCTGATACAGCTGGTCCACCTTGTGCATTGCTCTCAGGAAGGAATCAAACTGAAGAAGCAGAGATGGACGCTCTCAAGTGGAAAAATCCTGGATGGGCACCATTCTTGCTGTTTTCACATTCTTGTTGGTCACATCTTTCTTAGTCTGCCCTCTCCTGTGTCTAGACTCTCAATTTACCTGCATGCATTCTCACCCATAAAACACAACTGTAGGATTAAATCAAGGTCTTTGGAGCTGGGGAGCCAGGGAGAGGCTGTGGCAGATGGAGTGGTTTGGAGAACAAGAAGAAAAGAGATGGACAGGATGTAAGCAAATATCATAGTTCATCTACCAATCCTAGATATCCGCATGTACATATTTATTGCGTAGCCAGTCTGTCTCCACACTTCTCTTTAAGACTATTTTGAGTTAAATATCCAAATGTTATTTCTTTGTGATCTTATGTCTTTAAAACCCTGATTCTCTTTTCATCTTCATTTTTTCTCTTGCTTTGTGGGAGCCAGTGAAAGAGACAGACCCCAAGAGAGCTCCCCAGGTTAGAGTGACTAAAAAAGCCTCCCCCAGGATGCCCTGTTCTGTTATGGAAATGTATCCCAGTTCTGCTTCCCCAGTTTGCCTCTCCGCCCCCTTGTCCCTTTTCTGCTCCTTTGGAAAGTTCTCCCTTCCCCACTCTCCCATTGGACCTTGTTCCCTGCCACTCACCCAGATTTTCCCATTGGCTCCTGTACCCTAATCCCGCCTATGTACTGCCCCTGCTGCTTTCCCTGCCCCCGTATATGGGCTGGGATTTTCCATCCCCCTTGGTCTTTGGTGCTTGGTCCCCTTCACGGATGGGGTCGGATAAACCTCTGCCGTGGAATTCCACACAAAGACCCTTCCTGCCTCCTTGCCGTCGGTTTGTCGAAGAAGCTATCCGGTGCGTGTGTGTGTGTGTGTGTGTGTGTGTGTCTGTGTGAATGCAGTGGCTGCCGAACGGCTTTCTGTTAAAGTCGGATCCGGAGGTCGCAGCACCCCACCAGAACACCCCCCGGATCACGACATTGCTTCATCATTTTCTTTTTTTGTATTCTCTAAGCAACAAACTTTAAATTACCTCACTGACTTTCCATGTATGTACCACTCTCATTTCATATATCCTTTCCTTAAGAGCTAGCCCATTATTTTTACTCCCTATTTCACAAAGTATCCCACAAACTCATTTTGCTTTGCTTTTCAGTTTCTTCCTGTGCAATCAGATGACAATATTCCCTCCACTTTATTTATGAACAGTTACAGATAACAGATAACTCTGCTTAGCTAAATGCTGTAAAACATTCTCACTAAGTAAAGTTGTTATTGCCAGCACCAGAGCTTTCACTGGCCACTGCTTTTCATTCATATGCATGGGATTTTTGTTTAATATGCCACCAGGTAAAACAACCTCAGTCCAAATAAAAATCATAATGCCAAAGTTACGCAGGTGCCATAGTTCTAGCACAGGTTGGAAAACGATGATCTACATTTTTACGGAAAGCCAATTGTGTGTGCTCAACTTATGTGACTGCAGGTTAAGAGGACAAGCAGTTCGTGTGATGCTGAACATCAAGGCACTTTTTTTGAGTTGAGCATTTAAAAACTGAAGAACACAGTAACTTCCAAAATCTTATTTCTGAATGCTGCAAAATAAAACCTATGTTTAGCTGATGGAAAGATAAAAAATTGAATCAATACATAGTACACTTCCCAAAAAAGCTTGCTCCCATTGTGTAATTCTGTACAATGCTTAGCTCTTCTTCAGGCATCCAACAGAGAAATATGCTTTAACTTGCATTCTATTTTTTATCTATATCCATGAAATCTTATTGTTGCTCTTGATTTAGTCATCTGCAATAGATCCATACTTGTCATCTATATAGGCAAGTATGTATTACAGACCCTCTTATCTGAAATCACTCGAGACACTTTTAAGGAACAAACAGGGTTGGCTACAAAAAGTAACACAGAGTTTTAACTGACCTGGAACTTACTTGTGATGAACGACCTCACTGGACAGCTAACATGGATACTGGACATAAATCTAAGAGATACTCATGAAAGCATTCCTTACCTTAAAGACACAAAGTATCAGGCAGTCTACAGTGTCTACAGTGCAACTGTCTACAAAATAGTTACCTGCTGGCCTTGAGGACTCTGTAAAATCTGTGCAACAGCAGCAAGGGTGTCTGTGTTAGCAATCTGAGATACCCAAGGATCAGGTAAACTCTGCGCCACATTGGCTGGGGTAACTGGAGTCACAGGTGTACCTAAAAAAGAGAAAAACCAATATGCCAAAATATTTTAACACAGAAACTTCAAAATAGCGTTAGAGAAGAAAAAAGCCTGCTGTTATTAAATACTGAGAAAGCACATCAATTGACACTATTTTTCTGACATACACAGAGAGCACACAGAAATAACACAGACTCACATCAACATTCCTCAAGTAGCAGAATTACTTCTGTGTTAGTATAGTTTACAGCTCTTTTCATTATTGACCTATTGGAACCACTAACAAAAACACCGATGAAGGCAAAATAAATAGGTTTCACACAGTATTCCAAAACATTCAGTGCAAACTACATATACCAAAAGATAATTGTTAGCAATCTACTTGTCTGCTAGTCCAAATCTCACTGGACTCACACTTCATCCCCGGGAGGAGTCTTAAGGATTCTACTAAAAATTTCAACATGCATCAGCTGGATTCAAGAGGACTGCTTGTTTTATTGCTTTTTCTAAAGAGAAACACTGAGACTAAATCAGCTAATAATTAGTTTCATGCCATAACCCAGAAGAATCCTCCATACCTGCAAATACTTTTGCATTTATATCTCAAAAGTACAGATACACCAATGAATGCTAAATATGACTAGATTACTGTTTTAAAAGTCAATTTGCATCAGAATTTAAGAAAACATTAGAGCAGACTTACGATTCCAACAATTTAATGTAGTCATACCATATAAAATTAAATATACTGAGCTAGAAGATGCAGAAAAGGCACACCAAGAACTGAAAATTTCACATATTTGCTTTCTCACTGAAAACTAAGGTGAATTTATCCATCTCACTGCTTTTCAGCATGGGATCAGCAAAAGGTGGGTTACAAAGGCAGGTGCCAAAAGCCATTCCTATCTGGCCAGTTTCCCATATATCCCAACCTCGAAAGAAAAAATTTTGACGAAGTGACAAAAGTTAAAAATCTATTTTCCTGCCATCTACCTACATAAGCAAGGCAGATGCTCAGAGCACAAAACAGTTAAGTCCACATTTATCATAATGTTTTCCTGTTTCCCTGATCTTGATGGTGTCTGTAATATACTTCTTTCTAGCACTCGAGTGAGATATTTCAGCATGTTAACAGGCAACATACCAAAGCCGACAGAAGTGTTTTGATTCAAAGTGTGACTTCCATCTGGTTTTGTTTACCTGGCGTATTGTTGCTCATAGCAGCTGTAGTGCTGGGCAAGACAGGGGTCACAACGGGAGGAGGAATTCCTGCTGCCATATCCAAGAGAGGCTGAATAATTTCACTCTTGAACACGTTATTCTTCTGCCATAAATTTAGCACTCTAACAATTTTACTCTAAAATGAAGAAAAGACAACAAAATACCTGAGTCATGCTTATTTTTCTTGCTGTTATTGATTATGGAATTCTTAGCTAGCAACGTTAATCTGTCTAGACTGAAGGACCTTTAGGTTTGCAAACAGCAAGGACAGTTATACTAGATCACATCAAAGGTGTCTGCACTATGAACCTGAGACTGACCCTAGGCAACAGCAAAGAGCTGCTACACAAAGGTGACAATATTTTCTAAACCAAAAATGTGCCTTTACTCTTGGTAGATGACATGGAAGGAAAATTATTTTAAGGAAGCATTTTAAAGCACTACTAATAATTAAAATAATGAATTATTAGTCTCCTAATTTTTTATAGTTAACATATATAAATGCGATTCTGTTCTGCCTATGAACCAAAATCATTTATGTGCACTGAAAAATGGGTGTATACTAGTAAGACTGCTAAATATTTTTATTAGAAAAGCAGCTTAATATTTTGCAAGCTCATTTCTATTCTCACTTCGTCATGAAGTGAGGAATTTAAAAGTTTAAACTGGAACACAACTATCTGCCTATTGAAAATACATATTAAATATTAAAAAATGTGGATCATGGGGAAGGAAGAAAAAAAAAAATCAAAATTAAGACTTCATACAATTCCACTAGCTGTAACTCATTGTTCAGCTTACATTTCTATTGCATTTTTTTCTGTTTCAATAGAAGCATTCTATTACATCATACACAGATCACCATTTTGATCTGCTTCCAGACTTTTTTTTTTAATAAGCTTCACTTCCACCAAAAGGAAAGATTTTGCTTTATTTTGGGGAAAAAAGTCAGTTGTATTACAAAGAGCAGGAAATTCTTCATAAGATCTGGTGTTTGCTGTCACAAAGATGGTTTAATTACTTGAGTTCTATGAAACAAGAATGTAGAGTATTTAGCCACAGTGTTCAAAACAAAGAAAAAAAAGTCTCTTTGCCCAGAACTACAAGAGGGTATTCAACTATAACAGAGAGAAGTGCTGAACTTTCACTGCATGGAAGATGCAATTTAGAGTTCCCCTAAAGAAACCTCCGACGGCTTCCACTCAGCATTATGGTATCCGAGCCTTTCTTCTTTGAAAGTCTGTTTTATAAGCAGTCCTTGACAAGTCCACCAGAGGCTCTAACTTCCCTCATTTCTCCAGAACAAAAATATAAAACTGTTTCTGTGGCTCAGTATCTACCCGCACCTTGCACTTTCTCTGGGCCAGACAGAGGAATCAGTGAGGTGTTTTTGTTGTTACCTTAAATGAAATGCTTCTGCATTTCTGATTGATTTAAAAACAAATTCCACATTTGCTCATATAAAGATAAGTGCTGTGTTTCTCCATCATGTCTTTTAATCAGATTAAACACCAAAATGTTACAAACCAGGTACACATCTGACAGCACAGTTTTTTGCTAGGCAACGTACAGGATAATTATTTTCACAGCACAAAGACCTTCCTATTATATTGAATCCATATGCAGCACAGCAGCAAGACTTCAGATTGAAAAATACATTTTACGCTGAGGCGAAAAATATCCTAAAAATGAACCTGACAGGACTTTTGTGGACCCTAAATAGACTATGTTTTTCTATCTCTCTTCACATCAAACACCTCTAACGCAATACATTAATTGCCATGCATTTAAATATCACAGGACAAGTAGTGCTATTTCTCAGCCTACAATAAATTTACTATATATTTTTTAAAACCAGACACAAATTGAGTACTTGTGTCCATCCTTGTTCCAATCTCTCCTTCTTCAATACATCAAGCTATTTCTGCGTTAGTATACTTCCCGAAGTATCAAGCTAAATGAGTTTACAAAACACTAATATTGCTAAAGGAATACAACTAAATGAATAGAAACATAAGTTAAAAATCGTGCCTATTTATAAAAAAACACAGTAAAACACTGTGGAATTGAAGCAGCACAAGTTAATCACACAGTTAACCAGACTAGAAAAATGTCATTTAACTTAAATAACCTGTTCAGCAACACCTCAGAACTCAGTTGCAGAGAGAAGACAGACATCCTTAGCCAAGTTTATCCAACCAAGTAAAATTGGTAGATCCTGACACATTTTCCTGCAGAGGTCCTAACTACTCTAAATAGGTAGAAATCCTAAGACAACACAGTGACTGAACTTGCCTTAATCACCTTCCATGGATGCCTTGGGTTTTCAGGTCTCTGGTTGAAAAAATACAGCTGTAGGAATGCATGTAACTATTCAAAATATAATTCTTCTCTTCCTGTAGCATCCTGTCTGACTACTTTACTTAATGACTCTATTACACACATATCTATGAAGACAAAGCCCTTAGCATTCCCCATCTTTTCGTAGTTATTCAATAAGAAGAAACACTACCAATTTTACAACCAGAGACAAATACGAAGGAAGTTAAACTACCCGCACTCTGCTATTTCCAGCCAATCTTCTAGAAACACAATTTGGTAGCTATCTCAACTACTGTCATCCAAGGGAACAGCTGAACTATTGAGTCAAACTATTCAAGTTAAACCTTATTTAGCTGTTGGATGATCATAGAATCAAAGGGAAGATCACCTTTTCAAAACTCTAATTAATCTCATCAAATGTATCTTTCCAAACCCTACACTAAGACAAGCAACATTAAGAAATACATATACAGGGCAAGTTTATAAGTAGATCCCCTCCAGCAATTAGAAAGAGATCAAAATCTTTATTCTTTATAGATGGTATGCTAAAGATTGTTTTAAGTAGAAAGATCTGTAAGTGGTTTACCTTGTCATCACCAGGACAACGGTACAAGTTCTGGAACGTGCTGATGATGTTATTGCTGAATCTTGGTGCAAATACGTCCTTTTCTTGTCCAAACTGATGCCGAGACTGTCTCACAATGGAGTCAATGACATACAGACCAGGCACCTTGTACTCTGGTTTGCACTATAAAGAATGGTAATTTAAAATGAATGCATGTGGAAAATAACCAAAACCATTAATGGAAGAATAAATACAAACAATCCTCTCTAATTTTTAACTGGGTCCAAGTATACTGAAATGTTCTCTATTTAATAAATTGTCCTGGAAAATTAAACTTTCTCAAAAACATCTAACCTCTAACATTTAAATTATCACATCTATATGCATTCTGCAGATACGTAAAATCAATTTCTTACTGCTAAAAAAGTAACTTTTAAAAATCTATCTATTAAAAAAATTAACACACAAACCACATAGCCTTTTAAAATGTACACTCTATTTTAAGAGTACTGCATAAAGCATGACCAAATTCTTAACAGTACATTTAGACTAGCTGTAAATTTAATTCAAGGTATTTTTGGCCTTCTTTATGACCAAAGTAAACATTAAAGTTAAAATTTGTTTACTTTATTTTACATTGTCGCAATTAGGGTGTCATATATCCTTCCCTGCAAAAGAAAAACTATTTCTGGGGACATCTGTTTGGTCAAGAATATACCAATGATATTTATTCTAGAAGTCTGGAAAACTTGCATAATTTGAAAACAGCATGATATTTATAAGGCATGTCTCCTAACTAAAACACTAATTACTTAGGTATTAACAACTAATGCTAAAATTTTTGTCTCCTAATTGCAAAGTAATTACACCACACTACTGCAACCAGTTTTAAGACAGAACGAAAAGTAGTCCAAAAATAGTATGAAGTCATCATCAGAATACATTATGTTATGGATTCACTTAATAAATATTGGGTGCATAAAGTTATCACACAAGGTACTATGGAAAACACGGGAAAGGACACCCTTTTCCTCTCTATAAACATATCATGCAACACACTGAGTTAACAATCTTTAATAAAATGCCAAACACCTCAGAATATTAATTTTACTATGCCTAGATATGACTGTTCTGTTTTGAAAAGTGTTGATTTGCTAACACTTGCAACCTTGAGGAAGTATTTCTTTAGTTTCTAAACACGGTTTAATGTATTTAAGTATAGCATTCTTTATTTTTAAGAATGCGTGTGGCATCATTTTTGGAATATATGTGCATCATTAAGCTTAAATATAATATATTATATGGATATAATATGTTGTCTTCAGAATCACTTCAATGTATTGTAGCTTCTGAAATTTAATTTAAATTATTAAAAAAGAGTATTCTGTATACAAAACAGACAGGTACACAAGTTTTCACAATATTCAAATTAATAAAGCTCACAGATATTTAATAAGAAAATTCAGGAAATACCTTAGGTAAAGTATTTTAAAACATGGCACACAAACAAAGCAAAATATGATAATTAATGTAATAATATGGATTATATGAAAAAGGCAGTAAAATATGAGTAAACAATTAAATAAAAAATAAAACTGGGACAGTGAACCTGCATATCCCTAATCTCAGATGGGACAGCTTTTACACATAAATATTTACTTATTTTCTGAGTGAGTAATCAATAAGGTAATTTGATTACTCAGAGAAATTAAGTCTGGATCTCCAGTGGTATCACCTAACATATATGAAATGCGATCATTTGACCCCTAAAGTGATCTTTTGCCAGAGAATAAAACAGTCAACCACAGTAACAATAGAGCAATGAGCTAAGTGCCACAAAATGAAGAATGTCATGGGCAATTATTTCATCTGAAGTTTCAGTAACCTTATGAAATTAGGAAAGAAAATACTGGAGCTGTAAAGGATGAAGAGTAAACTAATTGAGATGGCACTGACACCACTCTGGTCAGGTCTACAGCAGATTTTAATGGAAGATTTAGTCACCTTGAGCTTTAATTTGAAGTGACTGCTTTCAGAAAAATATCCAATTATTCTCCAAACATACAATTTAAGTCCTTTAATATCAAATACCTAGCTATCATCTGCTTATCTCTCATTCTACTAAAGCAAAAAGTTATTATTTCAAATTATTAATAAGTCGCATATTTCACTAAATTGTTCATGAAATAATTAAAAAGCTCTCATCAAGACCACCAAAGGGAATCATCTAATCCAGAGCGATCATTAACAAGGATATCAATAAGAACATACATCTCCCTTCTCTAACCAGCAATGAATGGTGCAGAACTTCCTCATCGAGCAGTACTGGACACTGAAGTGCATATGTGTAAAGATAACTCAATAGTTTTAGTAGCTTGTGGAAGGGTCATGAACAACCAGTCCCATTCCTGACAAACTGCCATTTTTCCACGCACACGATAAGACTTCTCTTGTGCTTATGAATACTGAACTGCCAGTCACAGCCACTGCAACTAAAAAGCAGTGTTTGGAACTCAGTTCTGAACTAATTTCAGGATGTGAAACTGCAAAGTGCTACTGGTCAGAGATGGATAAGATGTATCCTGTACATACATTAAACCTGCTCTCCTACTCCTGTGTTCACCTGTAGCATTGAACAGAGACCAGGGGATAGTGATCCCTTTCTCAGAGATGGAAGAAGTCAGACTCAAGGCCCCAAACGACAACTACTTGACAAAAAACTAGCAGTGTTTGTAAAGCACACTCCTAGTCTTTACTACTGCTTGAAACATATATGACACTTTTTTTCACATAGGACTAATGTACTAGTACATAATGATAATTCCTTCATAAATAGTTCCGAGACAGATAAAAACATCAGGCTGAAGCTGAAACCTGTTTACACTGTCCAGACACTGGCAAAAGGCACTGCAGAGAACACTGAGCACCATGGAATAAAAGTTAGTGAGCAAGACAGGTTACTAACACAGAGCAATCCAGACTGCTTTGTAAAAGGATAACAGAAAGAAAATTGCATCCAACATTGCAACATTAACAGCCTAACTTTTCTAGCTGGTTTGTCAAAACTAAAATGCAATTTGATAATAATTTAACGCTATTTACAAAGAGAGAAGAAATGCAGTACCAAAATAACCAACTGAACAATCAGGTACAACACAGATAAGCAGAGAAGACTCACAAATTTGAATCCATGCATTTCCAACTGGAAGCAAAATGCAGTTTTACCCAAGAATAATTAACTGTTGCAAGAAAAGAAAGTGCTATAAATTTCTTTACTATCCAGAATCTTTAAATTAATACTACCATCTTCCCAAAAAGTAATCCTAGTCTAGCCAAACAAATATTTTTTGTTTTAATTTACTTGCAAGAACCACCAACTGAAATGCTACATCTCCTGCTACAAAAAAAGATGAGGCTGAAGGTCATCTTCCCTTCAACTTTAAAATCAATGGGAAAACCTGGCATAAGAGCAAAAGCAACTGTCACTAGCCAAACAACTGTCAATTGTTTTGCTGTTAGCTGTGCACTGACAGTCTCTTCTAACATTAAATAAATACATACAGAAGTGGTCTTAAAACAGCATCCAAGTGATTCAGATCAAAGAACAAAATGAGAACAAAGTATTTGTCATTCTGCATCATGGTCTGCATCATGGGTTATTATCTGCTGCTGATTACCAGCAGAAACTGAATGCGACTGAAAATGGAAATAAACTAATATGTGCTAAAAATATTAATCCATATGTGTACCTAAACCCCCAGCTGACTGACTTACCTTTTGAATGAATTTCTCAACGCTCTGTACAACATGCTTGTAGAACTGAAAAATAAAATAGTATTTCAACAGAGAAGAAAATCTGAATATGCATATACTTGTTCAAGTATGTTGATATATTGATAGCAAAACCAGAAGCAGAAACTTTAGATTACTAAACAGCAACCCAATATCTACAGCTAAACATGCAATCTTCCTTAAAACACTTAATAGCATATAAAAGAGCTAATATCAGTGTTTCTTCTTTTTCTTGAAGGTTTTTTACACTGGATTTTTTGAATAGCATATTTATTTATTGAGAACTAGGAGAATAATGTAATTGTTCCACCAAAACACATGGTTATTTCACTGTACACGACCAAAGATGTTCACCTAATGTTATTAAACATGTAACTTCTCTACCTTTCATTAATTAGTAACATCTACTGAATACTTTTTCTTTAAAGTTGGCCTGTCTTTCGTGGAATTGTTTTTTAAATCTCACATACAATCGCAAGGGGTCTAAATCATGACAATAATTGAGATAACCACTCTACACAATTAAATGTTGTTATTGAAATGATAAGATTGCAAGTAGGATTTCCAAGCTGAGCACATGATAAAATATTCTAGTACCATTTAATTGCTTAACTAATAGAACCATCTATCATGATTTTCTACTTTTTTTAAGTTCAATACAAATTTTCAGTGTTTTCATTATACAGCAACACACAGGCTTTAACTTCCACAGACATACTTAAGAAAGCCACTGAATTTCACTCTTCAGTCATCAAATTGCTCTTTCCCAATTACACAAAACACCAATAAGGATTTCATTATCTGAAAATATATCTGCATCGTCAGCAAAGGAATGTAGATAGGAAGAGCATAAGTTTGGTCTGTCCTCTTTTCTACCTCTCCTGCTTTCACTGAGTTTCCATTTGTTTTAATGTTTAACACAGGTGGCATACTTCTTTCCTTCACCATTTTTCAGTGATTTTTTCTTCTGTGCCATTGTTGTTTGGCAATTAGTTTTACTTTGTGGCAGGAATAATCTTTAATAAGTGCACGAAGACTAGAATTTAAAAACAGTTTGTATCCAACAAACATGAAAACTGAAATCTATGAACAATATCCATGAAAAGGTATGCTAAGAATTTAGAAAAATTAACAGCTGAATTGATCCAAAGGCATGCATAAATTTCGGGGAGCGAGGAAGGGAGAAGGGGAAAAGGGAGAGGGGAGAAGGATGGGTGAACTGTAGTTTTCGATTCATTCATCTGTTAACAGGCATGTCAGTGTTTTCTTCTTAAACTGAGGAAAAAACCCTGTCTTTCAGATCTGATAGAAGAGTCAAATTGGTATAATTCTTTCTCATATATGACAACCAGCAAATAAAAGTCACACAACAAATTAAGCCTTCTGCTGCATTTCCAAAAATTTCCTCACTATCACATTTGATCATAGCTTGGAAATTGTACACACAACAAGGGAGGTGGAAACTTCTGAAGCAAATTCTTTAGACTATTCCACAAGATTATTTTGATATATATGAGAAATGTAAAAGAGGTCAAAAGAAGTTAACTGATTTCTTACCTTTATAGCCTTGATTGCTGCCTTGGTGATCTGTGTCATTTTAGCTTTAGAAATGGGTGGCTTATAATCATTTAGCGAGTACAACTGCCAAAAAAAAAAAAAATTACCAGAAATATAATCTGCAGCTGTAACCAGAATACATTATTTTTCCACAAGAAAATACCGTTTTAAATTTTCACTGGATTTTATATACTAAGCAAGAAAAGGCATTCCCATTTACGAAAAAAATAAAAAAAAGCTCAATAACATATAATGTAAGATCCAAAATGCTTAAAAGAGGGCAGTTTTTCTTCACAACGGTCCCTATATATACACCTAGCTTCACTAGCACTAAATACTGGAGGCATGTCAGGTGAAGTTACAAAATAAATACTTACAACATGCAAATACGGTAGCTCTCATTAAGTTTTCCAGGGCAAAGACATTAATATACTTGAATACCTTTATGGAAGCATAACAAAATCTTAACTTAGTATATTCACCATCATATGCCTGCTGAATCAAGCCTTTTCATTTTCCATTAAACAAACAAACAACAACAACAACAAGCCCAGTGAGCATGAGCATGTAGCAATTTTGCCACTTAAAACAGATTGTAAAAAGTATAGATGTCATTCATTCACTGCACTAACTCAGGAAAGTAATATATCAGAAGTATGACAACTACTTAAGCAAAAATCCAGCTGTGTTCTCAGTTTCAAACACAGCTTCTTAACTTCACTAATACCTAACCAGCAAAACAACCAGCACATAGGTAGTGAAGTTTTGCAACAATGTTCTCCCTGGATGCAGTTTAACTGTATTCATTTGACTGGTACATACATCTCCCAGCAGAAGCAATCCAGCATGACAGGTATTCATCAGAAATTTGCTACACAGGGAAACTTTACACTAACTAAATTCATAGCTATGACTGATGGGTGGTAGTTAGAAATAACTCCTTCCCAAGGCTATTTACTTGTTGTGAAAATCTCCAATTATCCACAATATACGATTTTGAACAAAATGCTGTTCTTTTCTTCTTCAGCTCTAAGTGTTATAAGAGAAGGGACTGGCTGGTATTTGCTACTTTCAGACATAAAAAGACGAGACACAAAATGCCAAATCAGATTCGAGGACATTCTTGACTTACATTTTATTTTTGTTTATAACACATGTTTAAGAGCATGTTAGTTCAAAAATGGAGTTCTGATAATAGGAAGGACCATCCATAAACAAATTTTTATTTCCTTCCTAGAGACAGAAAGAATTGGAGTTCTTCCATAAAACACTAATTGAATCAGAAACAAAGCCAAAACCCCCTCTCCTCTCCTACACAGCCTGAGAAATGCTATATATTGAACCAGATTAATACCCATACAGATATTTACAATATCTTTAACTTCCTAATATTTGCTCAATTTGTGGCAAACTGCTAGCTCAGAAAGCATAGTTCAGAATTGTTTATATTTAATAAAGCAAACTGCAAGAGGAAACAGGATCACACAGTGGAAAGGATTAGACAATCTTAAATATAGGTCACATTCCCCAAGTTGCTTGTTATCACTGAAGATAACAAGTAGATATTATTTCGTCATACTTGAGTTTCCAAGAGACAAGGATTTGTTCTCCCTCCCAACATGAGGTGGTTTTTTTCTATCCTTTACTGTCAAAACCAGTTTTAACCAAAACTTCCTATAGCTGTCAAAACACAAAGTGAAAAAAATTGCTTTGTCCAAGCACAAGTGTCTGTCTTCTCAGCTTGAAAGGACTTCCATTAAAACTGTGAAATTACAACCAGTTCACAGCCAGACATTGACTTTTAAAACAACTGTTACTACTTCTCACTAATGCTAATGTTAATTGCTGTTGCAAAATATTCTGAATTATTTACGTGCTTCTCATACAACAAAAACCAATACATTTCTAAAATGTAGATATATGAACGCTCTTCACCACCATGGGAGAAAGGGAGAAAAGAGGCAAAAACCCAAGAGTCTCCCATCAGTTTCTTCTCTGTTTTACAGCTCACTGTTCAGCTTCCAGTTACTCACAGGTAATTACCAAAATGTAATCACTCATCCTAGCTACTGTTTGGCTGGATGTTGTGCAACTACAGCTAAACTACTTCTGGGAACACTACAACACCAGAAACTTTTTGCTTATACACTGTTTCTTAGCGGAGTCACTTTGGGCATTCCTGGTCAGCATCCTCAAGCCCGAAACACTAATTAGTAAAAGCAAAAACAATTCCAGGTACATGTGTGAAATCAGCCTAGATTCAAGAGGCCACCTTGCCAATCTAAAAACAATCCCAGATGAGATTGGCACAGGAGCTCCTTCACCTAGAACACACACAGCTGTAAGGAGGCGGAACCACCGACTCACATAGATACTCACAGGGACCACACCTGACCAGGCCATCAGCTTTGAAATAACCCAGGCCCCAGTGGGGCAGTTCAAAACATCAAGGAAGCCACTACACAGTGCTGGGAAACAAGCAAGAGTTGCACACAACCGATGCTGAGACTTCAGCTGTGTGCAGTCAGGTATCTTAACACGACTTATCAGGAATGTGCCAAAAGCCAACAGGATAGCACGGGCTGTTGCTTAACATCCCATTACTTTATTACAGGTAGCAAAGAGGCAGATTTAGCATTAAGGACTGATTATTCAAGGGGGAAAGGTGGTGGTGGAAAGGAACCAATAAAAAGAGCAGAACTCAGTACTTCTGTAGAGAGAGGCTTTTTGGACGATGGATACACCTGTTACAGATTTTAACAGCTATTTAAAAAAACCCACAGATCCCAAATTTAGTACCTGCAAGAAACCAACAAAAGAAAACACTCTTCTAAAATTATTTTTCCTTAATTGTCTTCAAGAAGCTATTCATTTACTGTAAAACATTTCATTTTGAAAAGTTTATTCACTTGGAAAAACTGGTGATTGCCTTGACCCAGGTGCAGAAGGACCATGCAGTCAGCCTTGTTCAATACAGAGTTTGCATGGGCTCTCTCCTCGAGCCTGTCAGGTTCCTTCTGGATGTCATCCCTTCCCTCATGTGTATCAAATGCACTTCAATGCAGAGGTTGCATTTAATCCCACTGTCTATGTCATCAAAAAAGATATTACATAGTATCTATCCCAGTGTGGGCCCCCTAAGGGACACCACTTCATACTGGTCTCCATTTGGACACTGTAGCCATTAACTACAACTCTTTGGATGCTGACATCCAGCCAGCTCTTTATCCACCAAACAGTCCTTCCATCAAACCCATTTTCTCTACTGCTAGGCTGATTAGAGAAGCAAGACTTGGTTGGCTCTCTAGTAATGAAAACTTCTGGTTTTGATCCAGCATAGATGACTTTTTTTTAAGACACTTGGAATTTGAAAAATAAGGAGTTAGAGATACATGTATTATTTTTAAAATTTGTGCTTATATTCTAGCTCAATTTTTCCTGTATGCCCTTTCATACAGATGTTTAGTTAAACCAGTTTGCTCTCATTATTTCCTGCTCTTAGTTTTGTAAGACACTCACACTCATTTGCAGACGGTAACTGTTTGCCCTCACATAAAAGAAGTCTTTAAATAAACCAGAAAACAAAAAAGGCAACATGGCTAAATATTAATGTCAAAGAAAGTCTCTGAAATAAAATTTTACACTTGAGAAAATCAGTAGTAATATCCAAAGCGGAAGGGGAGGAGTGGCAGTGACCATAAAATCTGGCTGGTAATGTACATGCAACAGATAGTGCAATCAAGTTTGAGAAACAAACAGGATAAAGTATGAAAATCAGCACTTTCCAGAAGAGAGAAGGAATAGCAAATCTATTAAAGTGCTTCTCCAGGACAATCAGCACTTACAGAAGGACTCAAAGGAGACAAAGCCCTATGGAAAAAAAACCTTCCCCCCACCCTTCTTTTTTTTTAGATCTACACACTAAGGAAAAACTGATTCCACACCAGAATCCTCCTGAAGTGTGTTTACAAGAAGGTAAACTTTCACAATGTGAAAAACAACAAAATATTAGAACAGAACTCAAGAATGAAAGACTTGGCAGCTGTGATTCATGTACTCTCATTTAAAGTCTCAACCTTACAGCTCTGAAAGACAGGAAAAGCAACATGAATTTCTGACAAGGGTTCAAGTGGAGAATTAGGAAACAATGGATCAGTTAGGTTAAATGTTTATACCAGAAAAAAATTGCATAAATTACTCGAAATAAAAGTATTAGTGGACACACAGAAAATTCCATGCAGCTGTTCTAAGGAAAAGCCACATCTCAGTAAATTCTTCTTCTCTGAAAGACTCTATGAGCACAGTGAGACCACCTGGACTACCAAAACACATTTACCAAAGATCTCCCACAAAAGGCACCAAAGAAACTAAGCTGTCCTAATCAGGCCCTTGCATAACAAATAACCCAACCAATTACTCCTTAAATACAGCCAGCAAACAATTTGAATGAACAGTCATTTGGTGCATGGTAAAGGGAAGTCTCAATAGAGCCCACTTGTACCTCCACTGCCACCTATATTCTGGTTAGGATAAAGTCAGACTGTCAAAAGCTGAAGAGGGACATCGGTGACACTACCGAGTAATAATCAGGCAGACAAATTAAGTGCAAATACCCAGGAAGTAGTGGACACTGGCTTTGAAGCCGGCTATTGCCATCCAGCAAAGAGATCTGCTGATACGTGAGAGATTGCATGGAAGATTTCAACTCAAGAGTAAACCAGAAAAATGTCAGTAGTAAACACAGTAAATGGATATTCAGACCCACATTATTTAGGCAATGGTACTAACCTACAGGGCCCTCCTGACCCTATAATCTCCAAGGCTGCCATGAAATCATTAGGGATAACTAAAACTGTGGAGAAGCTTTTAAGTGAAAAACAAAGGTTCTTCAGCAGGTGAACTAAGGGGAGGCATACGTCAATAAAACCTCAGTAGCGAAGATCACCTGGGAAGGATGGGACCCGAGGAGCACACCACATGAGATGAGCAGGGAGCGAGCAAGAGCCAGGCTGGTGGATGTGGTTCCAGCCTGCCCAGTGTGGTTGTCCTCAGCCCGGAAGGGCAGCTCTGGCAGGCCTCAGAGGGAACTGACGCATCCCTGAACTGTTACCATGAACTTGCTAAGTCTGTGCCCTGATACCATAATGAAACACACCCACTATTTAAAATAACTGTATAAATTACAGTCAGCTATCTTTATGTTAGTATAAAATGTAGCTCTCCATAAAAAAGATCTTATTCAAATGAAGTTTGAGCCCTACCACATCAAGCAGCTGCATTTTTTTTGCAGCAGAAATACAGTTCATTTCAGAGGATCGAAAGTGAAACACTGTAATCTTCAAGTGCCAGATGAAAACAGGAGAAGTTTCAGAGGTTTTGAAACAGACTAGTTCACATTTACAAGCTGGAAGAACAAAGAACGGGAGCAGACAGAAACCTTTATGGAAACTTCAAATAAACACGCTTTAGAGCTGAGCTACGGTATGATTCTGTGAATTATGAAGAAAATCTGCAATTTACTAGCCACTTTACTGCTTTTCTGGATAAACATCAACTCATATGAAGCATTTGCTCAAAAAGACAAAAACTGATCAGTATCTTCACATGCCTGATTACTACTGAAAGATATTTGACCACCGACTAAACCTGTTTTTTCTAGTTATCATCCTAAGCTCCGTGTTGTAAGGATTTGCACAGTGAAAGTATTTGCACCATTTCTTATGTGAAAACCCAGTAAGTACAGACATTTGCTGTTGAAATCTGAGGCACTGCTGTGGAAAGCACCACAGTTTGTGGAGTCTTTTTTTTAAATGTACATTAAGAATTTCTCTCCAAACACTGCACATCTATCACCTGCTGATGATGCACATACATAACAAAACCTAATTTAAAAACCACCTTACAAGTTGATGGATCAATGTATTTTTCCTATTTGTTTAGTAACTGATTTTGACCATAAAAAGAATACGCTTATCTCAATCAACCCAAAATTTATCTCCCATCTATCCTACTATCTACAGAGAAGAAACAGTCTCCTGATATTTGCCTGAAAAAGAGCACTGCTCCAGTGATCTATGTATTCACCCAAGAGTCACTCTGACATAAAGACTCTCCTAAGCAGTCACCACAACACAAACACAACATCTGGGAGAATGCTGCTTCAGTTAGGATGGAGTGACTTGGAATAAACTGAAAGGTTAAACCCTGATTAAAAAAAACCCCAACAAAACTGCAAATATTTATTAAAAAATTATACAAAGCTTTGTTTTGTACCGTCCATTCTTGATGGCACATTACTCAGATAATTAAAGGTAAGACATTCCCCCTCTAAATGTAGATGGCATTATCACAAAAGAATAAGGAAGGAACAAAGACTAAAATTCTACAGAATGGGGAGGGGGGACAACAGGGGACGAGGCAAGTGTTACACAATCAGTGACAAGTCACAAGGAGTCTGACTGGACCAGTAAGGTAAACCATTTTTGAAGTGTTAGCTCCGGTTTTGAAAAAACAAGTGTTAAATAATCAAGTTAGAAAGAGCATTAATGCATGATTCCCCTATGACCTTTCGGGAATAAGTTTATTTTGCTCTGAGAGAAAAAAGCATAGCCAAAGTAAAGAGAATAGTTTCAAGTTACTGTAAAAAATGCCAGTGTTTCTTCCAAGTCAGCACATTTAATAGTAGCATACATTTGATTTCAGTGTCAGTGAACACTTAATGATCTATCAGTTTATTCCAGAAAGCTGTGGACAAGACTCTATACTGCCTCAATTTGTGCATTTTCTCAATTTGAACCTGTGCTCATTAGTGACACTGGATTTACTCAGCTTCTGCCCTGGAAAACACAGTGATTTGCCCCTTCTGTATCCCCAGTACAAGAGACCCCTATCCCCTCATCTTCCAGTCATCTCTGTTCTAGCCTGAAAAGAGTACTGATATTTAACAATTCCTTATACAGATCTGTTACATTTCTTTGACTCTTCCGTCCTCTGTAGATGCAGTTCTGCCAACATGGTCTTATGAGGTACAAACCAGACAGCACGTGGAGTAAGATAAAACGGTACAGGCAATATAGTGAGTCTCTATTTCTTTCCTACTAATTTCCAGGACTCTTAATTGCTATTATGACTACTGCTGATCTTTAAACAGGCATTTCCATTTCAGCTGCAAGATTTTATGAATTAACAAATGATATAATTTCAGTGCCCATAAAGCCAGGATTGCCTTCCTCATACTCTTTACCCAACCTCCACTACCATATTTAACTTCATGAAACTGCAGGCTGCCATCTAACAGTACAGCAATGTCCTTTTGCAATCCCTTCAGTACCAACATCCTGCGTAACTCAATACCATCAACAAACTTTTTGCCTCATAAGACTCCGTCATGAAAAAAGACAACAATTTATTTCTATATATGAACTTTTCCCCCATCACCCCTTTTAGCAGTCATCCATCAATGTAAGGATGCACTCTCCATTGCAATTCAACTTCTTCACAAACTTTTGGGAATGGATCTTCTCAATACTTTCTGGAAATCCAAGTAACACCACCTGATTCTTCCCTGCCCACATGCTCTCTAATTCTCTCAAAGAACTCTCATACATACATGACAAATTATTTTCTTACATAAAAGTCACGGCAGTTTTTCCTCATTTCATCATATTCACCTACATAATGTTTTAAACAAAATCAAATTCCTCTACTTACTTCTCATCACCTTCAGTTGAGGCACCTTGTGTATTCTTACACTGGGTAAAAAGTCCGAAAAAGCCTCAAGACTCAGATTTTAGTATCATATCCTAAATCAAGCACTTCTTCCATACCACTCTCACTGTTGCACTCAATCATACTATCTGGAAATAGACGGGAAACTGTCCTCACAGGGATTTTGTATACATTTGTTGGTCAAGGGGAAAAGTGCCTTTTCCTCACGCATTTCCTTCAGAATTAAAGAGGTTTAAGTACAACAAGATACATATATTTCCTACAGAAATGTACATCTATGTATCAGGACCAGGCTAGCAATCAAAGCCAATTATATTCACAATTCTGTATTTTCCTCTATCTGATAAAACAATATAATGATTTGTAACCAAAAAGCAATGATGGTGAGAGCTAAGACACTACACATAAGGCAATATTCCAGTCTACATAAAGGTTAACAGCATTGTTAATACTCCTTTTTCCCAATATAATTTTAAATAAACCAAGTCCTATTTCCAAAATCAGGAGAAAAAAAAAACAGGCTTGCTTGAAGATCTTATGAGCTATATGAATTTTATGTCAGAAGTGGGGGGCAATGCAAAAGATCAGGTTGATGCTATACATACAGCAGTGAATTTCTGCTGTATTTTTTTCTTTAATTCTATTAAGAAAAGTGGTCTTCAAGAGAAGGCTTACTGAAAACCATTTTATCAGCATATTTCAAATTTTCATCATTCAATAACGTAAACAACAGTTTTATCATTACAATCATAATTAAAGTACTTAAACTGAAATCTACTGTAAATACCCATAAAAAGCAAAAAAGCTGTTGTTTACAAGGCAGTACTACACACAGCTAAGCTACAGCCTAAAGCTTCTCAGGTGAAGACCAGACATCATGCACACGAACTTACATCCCCCAAGCCTGGGCAGCCGCTTACAGAGCAAGTTACTACGTATATCCATGGAAGGCAATGGCACACTGCACTTCTACAAAGCCCAGCACTTATTTCCAACATCTTTCAGTGCCCATATTTAATAGGCAAAAGAGCCAGACAGCTGTTCCTGTACCAAAATTTTGAATAAAAAATAGAAAAAAGTACTAAGTTTATTAAAATTAAAAAAGCTTCATAAATAATATATCCTTTCTTTTTATACCTCTGCCACATCCTATAAAGACAAGAAAAGCAGCTAGGAAATCATTTTTTGTATGATTTTGTCACTAGAAGGGTTGAAAGCTGTGAACAACTCTAGTCTCATGTGATACAAAGGAACAGATATTCACACAGACAAATCTCTGTAACACTGATACAGCAGCTAAGAATATAAACATTTTGATGCTGATACTCCAGCACTCAGCCCATCTCTTAAGTATGAGATTATGACCAGCGTGAGCGATATCAGTTACAAGCTTCTCTACAGAAATATTTTTAAAGTTTTCTCTGGCTGCTAGCAGGACACAACACTAAAAAGACATCAAATAATGACATGACACTAACCAGACATCATATATACTAACAAGTATCCGCAATTTCAATGCAAAAAAACCCCAAAAAAATAATTAGAAGTCAAACCAAATACATACTACTTTAATAAATTAGGTTAATTTCTTTCATATTTCAATAGCATTAAAATAAATCAAATCCAATTGCATATACAGAAATAGTCATTGAATTGCTTACCAAATATTAATATCACCACACTGTAAAGAACAAGAAAAGAGTATTGTCATTTATTGCTTTAAAAGAAAGGACACTTAACAAATTTCTACCAGGTTACATTCTATACACTCTCCTGAAATGTAATTTCTTGGAAAAGTTACTCAAAATTGCCTGCCCTCGTTTCTCAGTGGGTAGGATTTTAACTCGATGCTGAGCAGGACCTACCTACGAGAACTGTTATTTAAACCCTGTCAGCACTTTGTTACTCTCTGTGCTGCACATGAGTGTTAAAATATATACCATAGATGTGCATGAAGGATGACCAGACTGACAGAAGCTCCTTTCAGCATAAGGTATTTCAGCTTGGAGGGAAAAAAAAAATTCTGTTCTTCCAGTAACCAAGTTGCCAAAATCCAACATTAAAAAAGTACAGAACGAGAGGTTGCAAAACAACAGCAACTACCTCAATACAACTGTTTTCAAAAACAAACTGCATGACACGTGGTTTTAATTAACAAATATAAAGTAATAGTCAATTTTCTTGATATCTAAGTGCATGTTCCTTAAAAAAAATTTAAAAGCAACCAAGGACACTCACATGAAAAACTCAGCCCCTCCCTACACATCAGTCGTATTATACAACACTATGTTTAAAGAGGACATTTAAATATTCATGCCAACTACTGTACAAGCAACTAAGTGAAGTAAGATGCAAAGGTAATACAGCAGTCCCTCCAGCCCATCACATACCAGCACACCAGAAGTCAGGTGTTACCACCACTGCACTTGTCTAGTGCCTCTCCTACTTCTTTTGTTTTAAGGAAACACAATTATGACTTTCAAGTTTACTGAACCCAAACAATCTGACCTGGAACAACAGAATTCCATTTTAGTTTTCACATATTTGAGCCACCAGCCCATTTACAATTTTCTTTAAACCCTCACCACTACTCCTTTCAAAGAGAGCTTCTCAGTTCTCTTTGTACAGTCTATTTTGTACAAATATGAACATAAAACTGGAATTTAAAGAAACCACCTGGATTTGACTCCAGTCTCCCGAACTCCACATAACTGCAAAACAGATGCTTACTTCCAATACTCTCTAGAACATACTCCATTTGCTCTTAGCCATTTATAAGTCATAAAACACAATTCCCCTTTTTCTCTTCATAGTAACTTGGGGTGTTTACTGCATGGGAACAAAAAGCTTAGGAAGACCTAAATGAACCATATTAAATAGGTAGGTAAGAGTGAGCACTTCACCAATGCCTGAACTCCCAATAAGAGAAAAGAAGGATTGATCAAAAGATGCAGATAAAAGAGTAACACACAAGAAAACAAGGAAAATAACGGGAGCATTTCACTTCATGAAATTTTCTCATCTTTCCAGCCATACAGCTAATTTCCATCATTAACATTTTATCATTATTATATAGCTAATTCTAGATCACCAAGAGGAAAACGGATCGGCTTCTGTCACAGTATCAGTCTCCACAGATTTCCATATGTGAGCTTGGGGGTTGCCCACACTGGAGAAGTACCCTCTGTCCTTGTTCCAACGCACTAACTTGGTAAAGTGTGGCACAACATGGAGTTAAAAGCATTAGAGAAGTCTAACTACAATCACACCTCTACAATTCTGAGATATGAAATATAGGAACAGATCTTAAACATTTTGAAAATCAGACTCACACATTTTCTCTGCCAATTGTTTTTAGAGCTCATGACAAAAACTGTCTTGTGTTGATTTCAAAATATCTCTTTGCATATAGTTTAAAACCCCTGCATTCACAATGAAACCTAGTGATTTCAAATTTAAAAAATAAAATAATCACAGTTTGTACTGGATTGGATTTCTCCAACCAATATATTTGTCATATAAATGATCTTCATTTCCTGTTAAGTGCTTAAGTGCTCCACTTCACTCTTGTGAAAATTACGAAGCAAGTGGTTACTACTGCATATCTGGTAACCAAGTTATGAAGATCAACATGTTACCTGAAGCTATTTCTTTTCATGCAAACCATCTCTGTTTTATTAATATGTACACAGGATTTGGTATTCTGAAAGACTTTGATTTGATCAGGTCTTTCCACTGGCTTCCAACAATCTGGTTAATATATTCTAAGCTCTCTGGACTTATCCTCTGAAAAATCCAAAATCATTTATGATTATTTCTCTTTTTAAAGCTGAAATCACATCAGTAGCAAAATATTAGAACTGCATTTTTATCTATTGAACTAATTTTTAAATTACGCACTGAGGCCTCCATAAAGTCCTGCCACAAGGCCAACATTTTTAAACCAACCGTTTTATAGTGAGAGCAATTTACAGTATTTTGCACTTTATAGAACTACTATAAAGTAGTAGTTCTACAGAATATAGAAACTATAGAATAACAGTGGTGGAAAGTAAAGAACGCACATAATTAATTCTACTTAAGTTTTTGAAAGTAACTAATAACGGAGAACAGAAAGAAATAAGGAAATCCTTACCACTCAACTCTAAACTAATTATTTGGAAACACTGAACCCTAGACTGAACAGCACAAGATGACGGATATTCTAAATTACCTTTCCCAAAAATGCATGCTATTTCAATAATAAATTCCAATTCAAATATGTAAGAGAGCTATTCACTTCCTTGCATAACAGCAGTGCACTTTGTTTAGCTGTTATAATTTTTTATAAAGCACTATTTACTTCAATCTTTCAAAACTAATGTTATAAACAATATCTTAAAAATAAACAAGCTCAAGGCTACCAAAATAGGTGGCTTCAACCTCTCAGGTGTTGTTACCCTCTACTATTTTACTGCTCAGTCACCATCCACCCAAACCACCATTCCTTGCTACTACTGCCTCCTGGATTTCAGCTCTGCCACTCCTCTTTGGGGCACATCTTCTTTTGTGCCTTCATTTTAAATGGGAACCAGAACACTCTCTGTCAACCCTCAAAACCATCAACAGCAAACACATTAACAAAGGTGCCAAGCCTCACCTTCCACACATGTAGTTTAGTAAATGAAACACATGCGTTATATTTCTGAATGTCAAAGCATCAGCCAACCACTCATATAACCAAAGACGGGAAAAAAGCACAACCTCATGCAAGCAAAAACCGTACCCAGTAAAACCAGCTAAGTTATGTAGGCAAACTCTTGCAAAAAGAAGTGGAAAGAAAATGGTAAGTTGTTGTAAATCCATAGTAGTCACTTTTGTACAAATGCCAGCTCACTTGCCAAATGCCTAACAGCAGAAGCAGCAGGCTATTACAAGAAATATGCATTTCTGGTAGGGATAAATCTTATGGAGGATCACGGTGACAATGCATTCATTTCTTCTTACTTCCTCCAAACATTAACAATTCATTTTAAAGTCTATTTATAAATAATGTCTCCTCTTGATCAGTACATATGGCAAGAACAGGTAAAATGAGTACTCGTACAGCAGTAGCTGGACATTGTGTTTTTGCCTTAAAGAACATGTACCTTTAAGTGTAGAAGCAGCTCCTGAATAAGGTTAGTAAAATTACCTACCTGACTACTGCTGTTGTCAGCGCTCACAGAGAAATACTGCAGAAAAAGTAGCTCCAAAGAAGCGAAGAAATGGAAGAATAGAAATACACATGCAACTTACGTAAAGTTCCAAAACAGGAACAAGTACCAATATTGTCCTGAACTTTCTTCATTCAAAGCTAAGCTCACTGAAATCTGGATGCACATATGAACAGCTAATTATGCACCACTGTCCCAGGCCTCACAATGGAGTTTCACCAGTGGTTGCTGAAGCCAAGACTGTGGGCTCTAACCAAAGCTGAAGGAGCCATTCAGGACGCATATTTTGGTGCCTGTCCAGAGGCAAAATGACGAACTAATGTTACAGACAAGAAAATAGAAGACTTCTTCCTAAGTGAAAAAGGATCCATATAAGAGTAATTTAAGTACCTTAGAGTATTTTAAAATCTGCCTGACCAAAAACTTTTGTTCTGAATGGTTTTTTTCCCATCTGGAAAGCCATCTGGATTACCAGACTCCACTCCTACAACTGTCACAGGAAAACAGACTGTTGGTCATAGAATGGTTTGGGTTGGAAAAGAATTTAAAGGTCATCTAGCTCCAACCTCCCTGCTATGGGCAGGAACACCTACCACTAGCCCAGGTTGCTCTAAGTCCCATCTAACTTCGCCTGGAACACTTCCAAGGATGGGGCTCTACGACTCAAATAGTGGCAAACTCAAATAAGATTTGTTAAGATAATTTCAAGTAATCTGTCAAAGACCATAGCCCCAGGTATAACCTTGGTAAGCAGGTGACAATCAAAGGATCTGAAGTTAAGAGAGTTCAGAAGGGCATTTGTTTAGACTGCAAAACGGCTCACTGCTCTCCAAATGAGTAGCAAGTAGGATCGATACTTGTAACTATCCAGTTACAACCCCAGAGTGTTTGCAGAATCCGGCCAGGCTCACAAGGATCTAATCTAGATCACAGTTTAAGAAGAAATTTAAAGTCTATGTATCTAAGACCGAAAACCTATCAAAGTCTGTCCTATACTATTTCACTAAAGAAATTAGGTTCTTGAGCAAGACATGCACCAAAATAAAACCAAACCCTAACATTTTGGGCCTTTAACACACACTTAGATGATCATGTCTTTACAAAGCCAGAAGTCATTGTTCTATGGCCGGTGAAAATCTAAGGTCAGATCAGTCTTTAAAAGATGTGATATTAAAACTGCAAATATTTGTTCAGCACACATGGAGACATTTAGCCGGGCGAACATCAATTTAATATTCACTGTATCTTGAAGAGAAAAGGACTTTCTTTCCCTATACTCTTTAAAAAAATAGTTGAGAGCCAGCAAAGTTCAACTCTTGCTGGGAAACAACACAGTAAAATACTTACATTTCACTGGTACTGCCCCTAATGTTCCTGACAGCAAACAGGAAACTAACAAATTCTTACATATTTTGTTGCATCTTAAGGGAATTCATATAAATATTTACGTTTTTTTCTCTGAGAAACACTTCAGGATTACACAGCAAAATAAAATGGAAGACATTTTTCACATCCACTCCAGTGGTTAAGAATGATAAACAGAAACAACTTTTCAGATGTATGAATGTCCACATGCAGATGCACATATCACTTTTTCTTCTGACAAAAGACAAAAGTAAACCAGAAGCTTACACCCAAATATGCCACAATAAAATTGACAAGTATCAGACCATAAATGGGATATCAAATAAACAAAAAGAAGAAAGCTTTAAACTTATCACAGCTGCAGAGCCCTTCAAACAGCAGAGAATATGAAAGAAGGTTGTACTTTTTTTTACGGCTAGTAAAACATAGTGACAGAGAAGAGAAAATAGATACAGGTTTTCTCATTGTCACAGCAGCTAGGACAAAAAAAACCCAAACCTGCAGATGTTTCAGGTGCTTCGGCCAACACGAAACACGCAGCAGAATCCAAGAAAAATATCTTGACGAGGAGTAGCTTATGTGTCTTTTCACTGTTCCTTAACAACTGCTAGTATCTACTTGCACTAATCAAAGCCCTGGCTGCTCATTTTAAAAAGCATCCATTTTTCCCCCACTTTCCCCAGCTATTCAGCATCACTCTCTATTTAGCATCTTCATGAGGCATACCATTTAGCTTTTTTTAGCATCAACTGGCATTCTTTCATGAAAAAGCCGCCTCATTGACTTAGAATACGTTATTTAAATAAAGTAGTCGGAAACAGAATATTTGGTTTAGCCTTCTGTACTTTTATGCACCCATACTCCAATGCTCGGTATTTAAAATATGGGTCATTTCCAACGGTCACATTTCTGAAATTGTAGACCACTGAACTGTTCCTCACCGACCCTTAAAACATACTTTCCAAAGAATTGTCATGAAAAAGGTGGCCAACATAAAATGAAATGCAAATGACATATAGAGACAACAACATTACCAGTAAATGATCAGTGTCTGCTATGTCCCTATCACTGATCAATTTCAGAATGACAAGTGAACCAGAAAGTAGCAATAGGCACTTTATATATCGTCTTACTTGACTCTCAAAACCATTATGCACACCAAAAGCTCAGTGTACTTTATGATGAACAGTGCAAGGACAACAATTTTCATTGTCAGTAACAGCAACCTAGCAATGCTGCGTAAGTTTTAATTATGACTCTCACACTGTAGAAGATATTTAGAGTAACAAGAGAAAAGGCACAGGAACCCACATCACTAAACAAACTGTAATCCCTGCCTTAACCTTACAGCACTTTATGTGCATCCTCATCTTTAAACACTTTAAGATGTAGGATATTCCAAGTCTTCACGATGACACTTCATTTTCTATTCAATTCCCTTGTATATGGAAGTATCAGCACCTAACTGTACAGACAAGAGGAACTGAGCTTTTCATGCAAGACATGCTCAAGTGAACAAGGCATTAACAAAAGGAATCAGAAGACACATGACTTTCTTGTTCCTGAGTATCAAGGGACCAGCTTTGCCTCATTCTATTTTACCTTTTTTTTAAAATATACAATTATCCTTTTCTCAATTGCCTCTCCAATGTCATTGCGTTGCCTGACAAATACAGCTGAAATTTGTAGCACTGGATGCTAACAACTACTGTGCATTGGATTCAACAATGTAAATTCCAAATCCAGATACGCTATCTAACTCTCCTGAGTAGGTTTTACCAATACTAACCTTCTAAATGGCTGTAAATCAAAGATGCAAGTACCAGTCTAAGCAACTCAAAATGAAAACAATATTCAATGATTTGACCAAAGCAAGCATAGCTTAAGCAGGAGACATTTTTGCTTTTTTTTTTAAAAGAATGCAAAACCAAAAATATCAGTAAACATCAGGAACAGCAAGACGTGATGAAGCTCATACATGAAGAGATGTGTGCCTGTATGTGAGCAGAGGTACTGATAAACTTTAAATTATTAGAAACGTTATGTTTAATTGAAATAGATATGTGAATTACCATTGCAGCTTTTAAAGCAATAAATATCTAAGCTGAATTTCCTCTTTTCAAGATTTCTATTATTTAATTCTTACAGACGCAGTTATAATGGCTAAACAAAGCATAACTTCAAATATTCAGTTTGTGTTGCACTTAAAATTGAATTTGCGATCTCTGTTCCCCCTAAAATAAATTACAATCCTATGACTATTTATGTGGCTGCAAAACTATTTACATTTATTCTACATGGTAACATACAAACAAATTTTAAAATAACTAAATGTGTTTCAGAATTAAAACATCCACTGGTTTCCTTTTTCCACACTTCTCTGAACACAATCTTCACATTATAAAGCAAAAAATCATTTGGCTTGCCACTGCAAGAAGGACAAGTATTGCAAGAAAACTCTGTGGAGTATAGCACCCAAAAGCAACTTCAAGTACAGTACCTGAAAGCAATGTGATGATGGCCAGCTAGAGTTGATGATGACAGCAGGACTTTAACACTGAGCTGATTATATAACAAATACTGAATTTTAACTATATACATCTGCAATTAAATCATTGTCATCTGAGCACTGGAACTGCGAGGATACACATGCTTGCATCTAGTCCATTTCCATTCCTCTTTAACAAAATACATTTTACAGAACATATAAAGGATTGGAAACACTTCAGTCGTTTTCTTCCATCAAGGCCTGTTCTTGAATCTGATTTTGTGCTTTACTGAAAAAACTCAGGGCCTGAACTGAGGCCCAGAGGAAAATGACTCTGCAGTGGTAAGTCTTAATGGTGCCAACTGTAGCAAATTATAAACTCCGTGGTACAAAACACTGCCAATTACCTTAGCACTATACTAAGTCAGTTGTATATTATTCATATTTTCATTTGCCAAGCAATTTTAATCAAATAGGAAAGTGACAACCGTTACATGAAACCAATACTGAGCATGTTGTATTTAGGAGCTTGATTATTTCCCAGCTTTAAATCTACCTTTCCCAACACTTGAAATGTTGGGGCTAATTTTATATATACAGTTAAGTACAGCATTGACAATGGTACATATCATCACTAGACACTGAACAGCTTTCTGCAATAGCCACCATTATTTCCAGTAGTTACTGTTCAAATAAACTTGAAATTCTTCTTTCTAATCAAATTAGTGACAAGCCTATTTTAAGTACTTGAATCCTGACTGCCATATAAGATAGTTACAATACAAGATATTGTTCAGCTCACATACAGTTTTAGAGTAAGCTGTACTCCCTAGATGGATAGCTGCCTTTATTTTAGCTTAACTGCAGAATCCAAACACAACTCCTTCCTTTAAAAAAACCAATCAAACAAAAAAAATCAACCCCAGAAGTACCCAAACTGCAGACTTAAGTGTTTAAATGTATTGGAATGTTTTTTCTAAAGTGTCATCTGGTTTTCACCAGTAAGTTACATACACTGTTGTAAAATTATTAACTGAATGCAAACTGCATAAGAGAAAGTATGGTAAAAGTTTTAATACAATTCAGTCTGTCCCATCTGCTGCTAAACTTAATTTACATCTATTTTAAGCAAAAAAAACTCTAAAGCAGAACTCAGATGTCA
This sequence comes from Rhagologus leucostigma, assembly GCA_013397725.1. Classification (NCBI taxonomy): domain Eukaryota; kingdom Metazoa; phylum Chordata; class Aves; order Passeriformes; genus Rhagologus; species Rhagologus leucostigma. Next base: position 122,347 of record VZTD01002352.1, read on the forward strand.
GTTCTGGAGCTTAACATGACCTTAAACATAATATAAACAAAGAACAGGATTTTACAAGTGAAGTACCAATATTTTGTGAGTTAATCAAAACCATTTAGGAACAGCAACGTATAGACTCATACACTTCAGCTAATTTAAATATTTAGTGATCATTTCACAGTTCTAAACTGCAAAGTGCGTACAGGTAAGTTCAACCAGAGACAATAACGCAAAGTTAAATTAAAGTCAAGTTCTGCACTGGCTACAGAGGTGTTACGAGTGGCTAGTGATGACACTTCTGGTTCCTTAACTGCAGCAAGTCTTGTACCATTTACTTCCAGGATCAGGGGTTTGTACAGTCATGGCATCTTTAAAACCTTCCCACCATGGTAGCCCAGCATTCAAACACAGACACAGGTCAAATTATAGACATTGTCTATTTATACCACAGCAGATAAAATGGTTAAAATGATACTGTCAGATATTATGCATTTTCTTTTCCAACAACCTACTGCCTACCATTTCTTAAGCATTTAGAAAATATAAGGCATAATCTAAAGCTGTCCTCCTCAGCACAGTTGCCACCTTAAGTCTCAGACTTAAGTGCTCAGCAAGTCAGTCAGAAGCTGTTTCTCAACATGAAGAGGAAGACTTCTGCTCTCGCTGATAGGTAATAAAGGAAAATGTTCTGAACAACTGAAGTTCTTCTGTTCTTGTGACCAGACTCTTCCTTTTCCCCACATAACAATATACCACATACGCCAATCAAAAAAAAAATATGAATAAAAGTTTATAGTGTTTTTCTTCTAGTGGCCACAATGTGTTTTCTTCAGCTTAAGAATTCAAATTGCCTAAACTGCAACACCTAGAACTGTACATCAGTCAGGGCTGTACAACTGGTCGTGAGTTACCAGACAGTAACCTGCTCATTTTAAAAACCTATCTTACTGTGCTTGTAGAAACAGCAACATGGTTGCCACACTGTTCCACCACAGGTCAAATGAAGCCGTATTACTTAAAATCGTTAAAACCGTACTACATCCCTGCTGAGGCTAGCAAGAGGGCAACTCGGAGCTTCAGTATGTGAGCAGTCTGTAGAAGTACACACTGTAACCAGAGCTGATACTTCCTACGGTCAATATAAGTTAAAATCTACTTTGCAAGATGTAGGACTCCGTAAGAAAAATATGTATTTTTCTTCCTCATACATTAACTTCAAAATATCAATGATACAAACTCTCACAATGAGAGCAACAAAGCAGAGTTGCCACAAGAACCATCTTGCAATAAAATAAACAGTAAGTCTCAGCACAAAAGAGAAGCCAGGTGCCGTATGAACACCTCAGCCTATATGTATGTATGCGTTTTGGGGCCATAGCCCGCTCTCTGCACAGTGCTTCACTGCAGGATCTGAGCTCTGTGCAGCATGTAGGGAACGTCTGCTTCCATCCTGATCACTGAGAATATACTACTCTCAAACACGGAGACGAACCTCCAACGCCTTTGTATTCCCTTCCCGAGATTTAAAGCTTAGCTGCACGAGGTGTTGAAGTGCGCGCTGGCGGGATTCGGATACACACGTAATTAGCCAGGAGGAAGAGGGTGCCAGGAGAGACGAGGGAAGGCGGGGAAGGGCACAGTCCCCCCTGCCACTCAGCGCAGCCTCCTCGGCCGCTGCTTAAAGTTGGCTGGGCATCACCAGCCCCACCGTAGGCCAGGCGCAGGGAAGAGACCTCTTTCTCCTCCTCTTCCTCGGCCTCCTCACCCGTCCTCCTCTTCCCCCAGACCGCCGCCAGATCTATTCTTCCCCTTCAGCCGCCCCCAGCCTCACGGCGGAAGGAGCTGGGGGGGAGGGGGACGCCTCCATTACTCTCTCCACCCTCCCGCTTCCCAGGGACGGCGACAACGGCCCTTTCCCGCCCGACGCGGGGGGGGGGGGGGCCCCAGACCGGCCTGCGGGAGCGCTCCCGCACCCCTGGGCCCCCCGGAGACCCCCAATTCCCGCAGCCTCCCCACTGCGAGGAGGGGGCAGGGAAGGCGCCGGGGCCCCGCCCGCTCCCCGGCCCCGAAGAGGGGAGGCCGCCGGGAGGGGGTTACACACCTCGCTGTTAAAGGCTTTCACAGCCTCCATGTCGCGGCGGAGGCGGGAGCCGGGCGGCTTCTCTCCGCTGATGGCGGCCGGGCCGGGCCGGGCCGGGCGGGCGCAAGTCTCGGTCCGTGCGTGCGTGTGCTCCTCGCTCAGGGGCCGCCCGGNACCGCCCGAGCGGCGCAGGCGGCTACAGCGCCGCCTGCCGGGCAGCGCCCGCACCCCCGCCCGCGCCACACGGGCGCTGCCGGGATGGCGGCGCGTCCGCCCCGTCCGCTCTGCTCCTCCTCCTTTTTCCTCCTCCTCCTGCTGGAGCGGGCGGGAAGGAAAGGGTTACGGGAACGAGGTGTTAAACGGCGCTGTATTTCGTCACAGGGGGCAAATCCAGGAGTTCTTAGGACACCGATTTCGCCGTTTCCGGCTCCCCGGACCGTTCGCGTCCTCACGCCCGGCCCGCTGAGCCTCCCTCTCCCCCCAACAAGGCTCCGGTGAAGCCGGGAACGGCATGCAGGCTTGAAAAAAAAGCAACGGGAAAAAGAATCAGCGAGACGTAGGAGGGAAAAAAAAAATCATAAATAGACAAGCTCACAAGCAACCAGTATTATTTATCAAGAGGAAAGGAGAAAACCCACACAATCGTAATGCAAATCAATCACAAACCCCAGTGCACTTACTACATGAATATTATAACTCAACAATTCGACACCAAAAAGTCTCCAAACCCAGCACCAGGCATTAAGGCATTTCTGTTTGACTACCCAGGGTGTATTGCCAGGTTAAGTTTCGGATAGCGTGCACTTCCCCATGCCCCCACCACCGTGCCAAACCAGCAGAGCACCTGCCTCTCCCTGAAGCACAAACACTTTGCTTAGCTGAGAAATCCCAGCAGGGGCAGCTCTGTGAAACAGAAGGACTTGCTTCCAGGGCATAGATTTTTTTGTTCCTTCAAAACACAAAGCCACCATATGACTCACCTTTGACAGGAAGAGCCTCAAGGAGCTCAGAAGCACTGAAGATGAAACCTTAGGTTTGTCTTTAGCTGCTGCTTTCCCCCGTTTGGTTACATTCTTTCAGCTCTACTGACACAGTAGAGATAGGACAGCTCCCATCTGAATTACATTTCATTATTTTCCAGTCACAGCTTTAGGTCAGGCTCTGGATCTATCCTGCTCTCACAAATGGCCCTCAGACCAGAGCCACAAAGGCTCTTCAGTGAAGATCCCACTTCAGGCCTGAGTCAGTGGCTTCAAACTAAAGTGGGCTTTATCTGACAAACAAGGTAACATAAATTAAAGTAAGCCCGACATTGGAGGGAGACCTGGAATCCTACAGCTCCATTCTTACAGAAACGAGAGAGATTACTAAGTCTTTTTACAAAAGGAATTGAAAGTTCCTCCTGTCTTACCCTCCAATAGGCTTACTCAAAGAAAAAGCCCATCTCTAGCAACCACCATTGTTGCAGTATCAGGCCACCGAGAGGGTCAGTAAACAAGAGCAAATACCCTGTTAAGATGAGAGGACTGTGTTCAGACAGAAGAAAAAAAATGGCCATGGGGTAGGGAGAACACCCAGTAGCAGCCAATACCTGCAAAGTATAATGACTGAATTAGGCTTGGTGACATTTGAATGTTTTTAAACAATTGAGTAAGGCTCTTTGCAGACCTCCTACACAGCAGGAGGTCAAAAGGTAGTAGTCTTCATTCAAAGCAGAGGAGGTTCTGACAACCCAAGAAAAGCCTTTTCCTTTGTGAAGGTGGCCAAGCAGTGGAGTAGGTTTTCCAGAGAGGTTGTGCAGTCTCTAGCTGTTTATGAAGTCCCATGGGATAAAGACCTTAGCAAGCTACTCAGAGTTCACAGCCTGACCCTGCTTCAAGCCAGAGATTGGACTAGACAAGCTCCCAAGGTCCCTTCTAATGTGAGTGGCACTGGTACTCTAGGAACTGCAGAGCTCAGTGCAACCTTCTGGCAGTCTCTCTTCACAGATGGTTCAGGAGAAGCATACTATGCTTACCAGGAGAGAAAAGGCCTCTGTTTCTCTCTTGGTTTTTGTTTGGTTTTTTATTTGTTTGGGGTTTTGGTTGGTTTTTTGGTGGCTTTTTTTGGTTGCTTTTTTTCCTGTGGGAATTAAGAGTAAATAAATTTGAAGAGACAACTCTGTTCAAATTATTGTAAAGGCTTTACAGGGCATTCATTGTACTACAAGAGTAACTGCTGTAACTATTTACCTTGTACTCCTGTGGAAAGCTTACTGAAGTACTGCAGTTACGAACAATCCTCCTGGATCTGGTAACTTCCCTTTTAGATGAAATTGAAGCAAGCCTAGTTTTCCCCAGTAAAATGGATTGAATAACACACTGCAGAAACTTTGTAAAAAAAGTTTTGAAATTGGGTTTGAAGGGATTGCAAACTCCCACTCAGTTGCTTTTCAGGAATACTTTTTTCCGGAAGCATAAAAGTTATTCCAATGAACAAGAAACCAGAGAAGGAGGGGTAGTATTTACACTTAGAGATACAGGCACAAAGCCTTAACCTCAAAAGCAGAGTCTGAATTTGTGACTAAGTGGTTCCCCTCCCCCTGCATTCAGCCTGCTTTCTGTAGGTCTGTAATAAACATTTAAACAAGTATTTCTATCACTTAGAATACTGAGGTAGCAAAGCCTTTTAACAGCCGTTTTTAATTCCAGCAGTAGAAAGAAGAAGAGCAGCACAGTACATCCCTGATCTCAAAAGGAGCCAGCTGTCATCCAAGAATGAGAAATAGGCTACAGAATGAATACTGTAAAACATCTCAGGTTATATTTACGTGGTCTACTTAAGCAAACATACAAACGATGTAACATCGAAACTGTCTAAGTGTAGAAACACTGGCTTGATTTGGGGCAAGGTGGCCTTGCCCCACAAGGCTCTCTAGTTCAATGATTTGCAGTATCACTCCTAACACGCCAAAGCCGGGAGATTTCTCACTGTGCTGCAGAGCAGAGTAAGCGTCAGCCTCCTGCACAGCACAAGCTTTCTGCAGTTCTAGTGCTCTGCACAACTGACCAAACTCGTACCAGAAACATTAGTTTTGCAGATGAAATCCCACTTACTTTCCAACGTGTCAATGAATTAAATGTGGGATTTGCAATGATGGGGCATGCTTCCTACGTGGATGCAAACACTTAGGTTTGTAATTCTGAGAGAAAAGCAGGACTGAATAGATCTTTAGTCTGCCTTTACTTTTTACTTTTTTTTTTACCCCGTAAGAGAAGGTAAAATAGGTATGCTTGCTTTTTCCTACTTCAGACAAGTCCAAATAGAGACTCAATAGATCGTACTGGCAAATGCCCTTAAGAAAGTTGTCATCCAAGTAAGCAGTTCCCTGTTTCCTCTCAGCCGAAGAAACTACATGCAAGTGTCCGGAGGGAGAAATGGTGTTCCAGTTGGCAGAGAACAGAGGAAAATAGATCTGTTATTAGTCACTTGTAACTTCAGGTAAGAGGATATCACTCAGTTTCCCTCATACTAACTCCACAATTTTTTTGAATGCACAGCTACAAGTCATCCTCCATGCACCCTGCCCATTTCTATTTAATTCTTCAGTGCATTTTCAAGGATTATCTTACATTTTTTACTGAACTTTAACTGATTTCTCCTCTATCCTTCTTCGCTAACTCTACCTCATCTTCCTCTTTCATTTGCGTTTTCAGTCCTCTTTTACTATACATTGTAAAAGCTTAAACTGTAACAAAAAAGTATGGAAATAAATTTTCTGTTGAAATTTTTCTAAGTTTGTTACAGTTGTATGTTCACATAAGGAGCTCCTTTTCGAGTTTTAAAAATTTCAGAGGTTGAAAGAATTTTTGAATCATTCGTAACCACACGTTACTCATGACAGCCTGATAATTTGGAACTCTGTTTAGTTTACTATGCAGTTCTTTCTGGTCAAGCTTGACTGACTCTTGCACTTGTCCAAGCATGATTGTGTCAGACTCTCTCAGCATGACACCACAGAAACAACCTCAAAACAACTTTATTGAAAGAAGCAATTGAAGCTTTAATTTACAGGCCAGCTACTTCTCTCAGAGGCACACTATAAATCTCTGTTGATTTCAAAGCAAACTGCTTTAATCAGGAAAGGAGAACAAAGTCTTGGAAATTACCTTCAAGTAACATTTCTCAGACTTGCCCATAGGAGGTTTGGATAACCTGATGCAAAAGTGTGTTGGCAGTACAAGTCACACCAACCTTGGCCTTTTTAATAAGCTTAGCCAGGAAACGTTTACTAATGTTTTCTTATTCTGTCTGGGGTTTTAATCCTGAAGCTTGAACTTTGTGGCATCCTGTTTATTGATTGTAGTGTACAATTACAAGGTAGAACAACCATTGTTTCCTACAGCTGCATAGTTACATTTAGTTCTGCTCCTAACAAGACAATTCTTTTAAAATAAAGGTCAGATAATGGTTTTACAGTAGCAATTATACCATTCTTGCATCGTCTTAACGTAACAACAGAACTGCAGGGGTAGAAAACCCGTATGATTTCAGCTTGCAAATACCATAGAAGACATAAGAAATGTTTTGTAGTAAATTCCAACTGCAAATATATCCACTTCTTGTTTAAGGGAAGCTCAAATTAAGAAAAAAATTATAAGTATTTTTTTCAGTAGATATGTCTATAAAACATATGTACTGAAGTTGCCTTGAAGAATTCTATCCCAGCACTAAAAATCTTAAACTTTCTAAAATATACTTAACTACTTCAAGGAAAATTCAAGGATGATTCATTAATAAATTTCAGACACTATAAACAGAAGAAGACTGCTTATTTGGGGTACTGCTGTTGGAGGAGGAACAAGCAAACCTATGGTCAAAAACCTAAGTAAGAACACTAGAGATGATCAACTCTTTTACTTGGAAAAAAACCAACCAAAAAACCAAAAAACCAAGTGTTTACTAGCTGGCTTTTTACATATAGGCTAACAGCAATGAGGGCAGGCCTTAACCAGCAATTTGGATCACTCCTTCACATAAAGTTACTTTTTCTCTCTGGCTCATGAAGATCAAATTTCCAACTTGCATCAATAAGCCTGCAAAAGCAGAGTTATTTTTCCCATCCTGCTAACTCAGCATAACAAAACTGAGCACAGTACACTAAGAATAATTTCCATAATTTCTCTTTACTCTCTCTAACAAATAACAGGAAAATGAGAAATTTTGATTCAAGCTTTTTAATTTTCTTTGAGCTCAACAATTTAGATTTAGACCATCACGTTGGTTATCTCGAAAATCTGCATAGACTTCAAATCAAAATTTTAGCCAATGCTTAAGATCACCTTTTCTATCAAAAGTAAGAATGTGCAATACCACAATAAAGACAATGAAATCAGTAGGCAGATCTCCTAGGCACATGCCTTTGCCACAGGTATACATGGAACTGGACAAATTTTTCTGCAGTGGTTGATCCAGACTCACTACATGCACCTGTACGCTGATAGCTACCAAACCCTCAATCTGCAAAGAACCAGAAATGAGGGTGTAGCCAAGGTTTATTTTATCCTGCTTAAGCCTAACTGTCTTCAATATCTAATCAACTACTGATAAAAAAACTTTTGAGGAAGATATTCCACAGAGGTGAAATATGCCTCCTTATCACATTGATAGTTTTTCATCACATTCAGCTGCTAAGCCTGATTTTTACAGTTTCAGATCTTCTTTTCTGTCAAGTTATGACCTCATTGCAGTCATATCATTTACACTTTTTTTTTTCTGAAGAGATGGGATTCTTGTGTCATCCACTGCATTTCAATAGAGAGTAATTCCAGTTAGCAAAGTAAGTGATTTCCTTACATTTTCTTCTTCTGGTAGATCTAGGACAGTAAGGCTCAGCTCATTAGCAATTCTCACAGCGATAGGAGAGACACCAGAGGTCCATGGTGGTACAAACTACACAGAAAATCTGTTTTCTTTCCGAATAGATGCTTGTGACTTAGAAAAGAACAGCTCAGCCAAGAAAGCTTTGCACTGGAAATGTTAAACGGGAACAAGCATAACAGAGATGATTGCACATACACAAGGTATGGGCCAGCATAAAAGCCCAAGGAATTTTAAATAGCCACCACCTTACCCAGGGTGATAAGGAAAACCCTGGCAGAAAAAAAAAAATCATTAGCTACTTACAACTGTTGCAGGAGAAACTTACATAGTTATGCTTTCTGTATACTTGTGTGTTCCAATATCAATATGTTTACTGAAAATAGATACTATAATGACAATATTTGCTATTTACACTATTAACTCTATTTTGTAATAGTATACGTTCCTGGCATGACAGTTAGCTTTTTCTACGAACCATTAGATTTCTCTCCAGATGCCCTAGAAAAAAAATTCTCAATTCAATTAAAGTGTATATGGTTAGGATAAAACAAGTTTAAAAAAAATGATCTCTTGAGTGTAATGCTCAAATTCTACAAGAGGAAACATTGTCCTTCTTGAATGTTATTAGGCAACAACATCAGCATGCTTCAAGCAAGGCATGAGCACATGCTCACTAGTGTTAAATAAGCCATTATTTAGACCATCTGCAAGACTGATAGATCAGAACTGAATGAAAGGAATGATGGCAAATCCATTTCTTTCTCCTCCAAGAATAAGACTTACCTGTGCAGGCTCACAAAGACAATACAAGCACTTAATAAATAAAATTGCACAGGAGATACTAAAGAAAATTAAAATCACAGGGTATGAATGTCAACCAGGTATTGCCCTCTATTGAAAGCATAGGCAGAAGAGAGTAAGCTGAATCTGCAGTCTAGCTGATGATAGTGTGGCACACACGGAACTAGGCAGGAAGAAGTAGAAACACTGACCTGTGTGGGGAGAATCCTTTGTCCACTAAAGTCTAGCAGCTAATAATACGTCTTAATCCTTCACCTATCCAAAAGATTCAGGAGTCCACAGATACACACCCCTTACTCTTTGTTGTTTCTTGGCCAATAACTAGCACAAGACAGTAACTAACAAAATTTATTGGTAAACTCCATCCAGGAAGGGAAATGCTCTCCATTTGAGTATACTTCATTTTAACACTCTTAAAGCTACAGTTTCCTGAAGACTGTGCTTGCCCAGTCAGAAAATGTACAGAAATCACTCAGCTGGTTAACCCTTACCACCACCTGCCTGTGAGCGTTAAACCCAAGAATGCACAAAATAGTATTTGGAACAGCACACTGGTTGCTGGTCCCTGAACTGGTGGAATGGCTGGGGATAGAGAGCAAAATGTTCATTACTGCCTCTGTAGGAACACTGATATGGACTTCACAGTCCAAACGCCTCTATTTGCTTTAGCTTTGCTACAGAACAACTTGTAATCCACCTAGCCTTTTTAAGCAAATACCTTTACTAACAAGGTATGCATTGTCATGCTTGATATCCCTACGTACACTCCCCCTTCAACTCTCAGGCTTTTCACTTAGACTTCTTAAGGGCATTTATAGCCTAAATGCAAGATAATGAGAGGTATGTGGCCTATATAGCCTTTTGATTCCATATAAAACTATGATACACAGGTGAAAAATTACTGCTAAAAGGATGGAAACACTAAGAAACTTTATATGCACCTATAATAAGACTTTCAGTGTAATAAAATATTAACTTTCTTGTTTACCAAGCAATAACAGTAGATCTTACATTGGTCAGAAGTTATGGGATAAGGTATTTAAAACTTTTTATCAGCTTTTTTAAGGCTTTGTGGCTGTAAGATCTGGATTATTGACTCTTACACAAAATTGTCTTGTCTGGCAGAAATTATCTTGTCCAGTCTGATGTGTTTTACAGTGGTCACTGTCTTTAAGGGCAAGCCTTAAGAAATTAACACTGCTATACTGTGTCTCAACTGGAAGACTGTTTTGCCTAGGTAATAATACCACAACAAGAACATGAACATCCAAGAACATTTTGTATCATCAGATCTGCTCTTGATGTGAATGCATTAATTGAAGAATTGCTCTCATTAATTCTAAATAACTCAAAAGATGCTAAATGAGGCATTCAAAAGCACAGTAGGCCACAGCAGAGACAGGCTTTGGATGTACTTGTGGAGCTTTCCAGCTCAACAGCAAAGTGATGTTAACGACAGTGCTTTAAAAACACACCTCCCCAGAATACTCCCAGAACAAAATGTAAATAGTAAAGCTTATCTCTCCAGAAGAGAGCTCAGCTGCTGGTATGAGCCAGGTGAGTCTTCTCAGTCTTATGCTTACCTTGCGAAATTCAGGGAACAAGATTATATCATTTAAAACCTCTTACACAACCAGAAACATGTTATATGCCCAACTGGTGAGAAAAACCTTGACCAAACTGAGTGTTGAGCTTCATATGCATCTATTAAGGTGTGATTAAATCAACAAGAAACTCACCTGCAATCTGCAAAAGTATCAATCTCTTGAATGTCCAATCTAAAACCCATGTGAGGATGGTAGAGAGATAAGTCAAATGCAAGAAGTAGACAAACAGCAGAAAAAACTAAAAAAGCTTAATGTGTTAACTTTTTCCCGAGTTAAAAAAAAGCTTTCAAATGCAATCTTGTCTTGGTTTAGCTGTGTTAAAATCCACATGAAAAGATGTACTAAGATTTATTCTTGTGTCCTTCAAATAAAAGATACTGATAAAGTTGCTTCTGATAAAAACTTTCCCTGAGCCACAGCTTTCCTGGCATGCTGGCAGTGTTCACTAAATGCTTTACAATTGCATCCCCAAAAGAAAATTTGCACCAGCAGTTGCACTTCACAGGTTAAATATCTGAAAACCCCCTACTAGCTCCTGGCTCCCGACTTTTTGGGGGCACAGCCTGTAGTCTGTTCTCAACTTTGTGTCACACTTCTTTCCCATCAAAACTTTCGTTCAAAAGCCTCATGAAGGAGAAACTTTTCTGTGGAGCTTGATAAAGGTGTGAGCCATCAGCAACAGATATCTCAACTCGAACCCTGGCCTCGGTCATCCAGCCGCAGACTGACAGCTGAGTAGCGCTGAGGGCAGCTTTAAAAGGTGAAAAGGTCGTGGTAAGAGATTGCATTGTGTTTTCGCTCTGCAGTTACAGTCCTGAAGGTTTTTTCCTCCCCTTCCTGCCCCAAAAGCCTATAAGCCAGTCCCGGTTCCCCGCGGAGGCAGACCTGCAGCCTCCGACAGCGAGCTCAGCGCTTTGCGCCCGCAACAGCGGCACGCGTGGGGCCGTGCCATCACTCGTCGTTCAGGCCGGTGCTTCCAGCCGGCTGCCAAAGCCCCGGAGCCGCGGCATTTTCCCATGCCTTCCCCAGGCAGGAGCCCATCCCGGCCCCGGCAGGGCCGCCCGCCCGGCCCCGGCCGCTCCCGCGCCGCAATGGCGCCACCTGGCGGGGGCCTGGCGGGCCGGAAAGCGCCTTCCCTAGGGCAGCCGGGGCTGTCTCCACATCCCTCTTTGCCTTTTTTTTTTTCTGTTTTTGAGGGAAATACAGTTCCCTTCCCCGCCCTCGGCATTCCTTGTTTCCCTGCTCGAATAACCCGCCACTGAGGGCAGTTTGGCCGCAGTCAGGAGCCAGCAGCTCCCTGCGGCCCTCGCTCCAAGTACTTTGCGATACAAATCTGCAAGGAAGCGAGTCCCTGCTCGTCCACAGGTGCTGACCGTCCTTCACTCCCAGCTCTCCCAAAAATCAGCGCATCCCCTCCAACAGCATGGCTTTAACAATGCACCTGAAAAGAGGTGCTTGGTTCGTCAGCCAACCCTTCTATCTCCCTCTACCATTTCCCACTGGTGGAAGTGATTTTAAAAAACAAACAGACACCTCCCCACCCCAATATTCTGCTAACGATCTATATTAATAAAAGATTGCCTTTACTTGCGTGCTGCTATGGTAATTATATATGCCACATCAAAACCAAGGCCAGATTATTATCATATGATTTGCACTTCAGCTTTTTTGCTGATTTTTATTCAGTTTAGGTACTCATCTCCAGTGTGCTTTGCATACTGAGAACCATAACTTGTGAACTCAGCTTTTGCCTATCGGTTGCCGTGTTCAGACAGAGCTCTGATGAAATAAATGCAAGTGGTGAACTACCTTTCTTAGAGATCCTGCACTATCTCCTCCTAGTCATTTATGGAGAAATGATACGAAGTGTAAGTAGATACGAAATGGGAACCTACCAGTTCATTAGTGCCTTTATAAACTCATTATTTTTCTTAATTTAATGCCTCAGTTTCATCTTTTTTAAATTTTCTTGCACTCTGAGCAAGTATGGTTCAGTTACAAGCTACCTAAAGCCTAGGAAAATGACTGCCTCTTACACAACACCCAGAGATTGGACTCCAGTCTTAGTTTTGGCCTCTCAAAGCTCCTAGTTTTAAGCACTGGTGAATTTTCAGACTTCTTTGTACAACTCTGAACCCCCTGAATTAGCATCAGGTAGGGCTGTATTGGTAATATAATGTAACCAGGATGAGGCTATACATGAATAAAGTGCATTATAACCATAGGCATAAGGTCTGTCAGCTATAGCACCTGTATTTGCTTAATAGGTCTGACAATCCTGTAATTAAAACACTAATTCTAGTAAATGGAGCCCTGGCACTAGTCATTTCTGCCTGGTGGGTTCTCTTTCAACGTGTGGCAAATGATGATCTAAGTACAAAAAGAAAGCAAAACTCAAGTTCTCTCTATGTTCAGTACCCGACAAGTTGTAGTTGATGCTAGAAAATTGGCAACAGTAATCAAAATAAAAGGAGAATCTTTAGTAACAAGTGCTATGGCAGACAACAATAAGAAGGAAACAAGCCTACGCTCCTGTCCAAAAATACTCCCAAAATAACTGAGTTTACAGTTACATGTTCATTAACTAGTAAAAAGGTAATATACGGCATTTGGATCTTCTAGGCATGCTGAGTAACTGTAAGTGATAATTACTATAAGCCTGATTCCTGCATTCATAGCAGAATCAACTTTTGAAAGAGGAAAAAGTGCAATATGTCCCTAACTCAACATGCTTGTCTTATACTAGAATGCTTTCTGAAACAAAACAAACAAACAAAAAAACCAACAAAGAATTTAATATAAAAATCTGGTCCTTATAAGTCAGTACAGTAATTCTTCTCTAACATCAAGTTGTCTGCCTGAGTTTGTGGATCTCAGCAATCCTCTGAAGTTTTACAGAAAGGAACAAAGTGGCATCCAATTATAGGATCAGACTGTATGACTGTAACTGATGTTGACAATTCCCTGGGATTTCTCTTCAAATCTATTTGAAAATAGATTGGCTAGACTTGGAGCACAAGGATTTAGTCATGGGCAAAGCTAAATTTCATGCTTCTGTTGCTAGTGGGACTAAAACAAGCAACAACTGTTCCTCTAATAAGGAAGGTACAATAAATGCTATTGTGCACAGTTTCTTCATCACAAGTTAGATGTAGTCCTTAAAATTTTGGTAAGTTGCCAGTGCCATCCTTCACACAGAGGTCACCTACCAAGAAATTAGTTTTCATCTACTGTGAGTTATTATATATTGCTCTTTCTCTAATACCTGAATTACATATGAGCTTTGAGATTTGAGGGAGACCTGGAGAAAAGTGGAAAGAAGAAAATGCTGCAGTAGAAAAACAACTTCAGAAAGCAGGTTAACTAATTAGACTGTAGGTGAATACAAACAAACCAAACCCATTAAAAAAATCATTATATTTAGATCACTAATTCTGCATAATTTCTGTCCAGAGACCACTTCTATGTAAGCTTTACTGCACCAAGTAAAGGAATAAAAATAGCTTGCGTGCATTTTACATTTATTATTAACATGGTTAAATTCCATTATCTTGAAAGAGTGATGCATGGTTGTTTTAGGCATCATTATTAGCTATACACTTCCTCTCCAAAAACATAACTCTCAAAACCATAATGTAAACACCTTACATTTCCAGGTTTGCAAAAGTCCTAACTTCACTTTAAACTGTACAGTTAATGCTAGGTTTTGTGGAGAAGAGAAATACTACATCAGTTTTTCCATGGAGGCATATAAGATAATTACATGAGGAACAAAAAGAGATGGATTTAATCTGTTCATATCATAGGAACATAATGAAGAGTGCTTCCTCCTGAGCAAAATGCTTTACAAAATTGAGGTATACAGTAAATACTGCTTTAAGAATAAAAGTCTTGTTCTTTTAACAAAAGCAACACCTAAGATGTAAAGAACACACTGCAAGATGATCTCTGTATTTCTGCTAGGTGTCTATACTTTTCCCTATTCTCTTATTGGGCAGTTCCCTAAAAAGGCTGAGTACTTACCTGAAAGAAAAGCCTCTCCCAGAATAGGTAAGAAAATTAATGCTAATTAACAAGCAGATTTAAACCACTGTATGAGGAGTGGGATTTATCCTGTCACACAGCATTTCTCTCTGCTAAAACACAGCAGTATTTATCATGAAGTGTGGGAAACCAGGGGAGGGTGCTCAGGTTGATTCAGAACAGGAACTCTAGTGCCCCGGTTCTAGAGAGGTAGACACCAGAAAAATTGCAACACAGCCACATAATCATAAATACAGTTTACACAAAAAAGAAAAATAACACGTAAAAAAGCTTTTCCAGAACTACTTTTGTATTTGAAAGCTTTGATAAGGGCCTTTTTCCCCCATCTTTTTGAGTACATATTCAGCTACATCTTTCTTCATCCAGTCTATCACGGAAGTACAAAGGCTTCCTCAGTAGAATGTAGAATAAGTGAAAGTGAGTCAGAGCTTCCCTAGGCACAAGAAACAAGAGAGGAGCTCACACTCTGCCTGAGTTCCCATGAGAAAAAAACTCTTTTTTTTCACTCTACATAATTTATGTGTACAGCAGTGTCTATGGAAGACAAATGCTTGCATCCTGCTATTTCGTAAAAGAGAACCAAGAAAAAAAAATCCGCTTAACTTACTACCTTGACACCCAGAACAGATGCAGCACTTTTCTTACCTCAGACACAGGAGTTACTAACAACTGCTTCTCTGAAAACACCTGAGATAGTTTAATCCCTTCAGTGATGTCAGTCAGACACCTCCTTGACTCATAATCACGGGTAGACTTAACTCAGGAGAAATAATTCCACCCTGATTATTTATCCTGGCCTTGGAGAGTACTACTGAGCCACAAGTAAGCATCTTTTGGCCTACTAGTTTATAACTCTACATATTAAATGCTGCTTGAGCTTAGTATGGGCAGACCCTAAGCCACAACTCTTGGAGTCTGGCTTGACACGAAGTTCAGCTTTTCCTGCCATGGGGTTACAATCAGTGGAAGAGAGGAAAGAGTAAAATTAAGTTGTTTTTCCATTTCAGTTCCCCTCGTTTTCTTGAGTTTGTACGCTTGTATTGGGTTGTAAACTAGCAAAGCTAATTACAAGTTCTGTAACAGCAGTAGAGTTCGTAAGAAAAGTATCAATGCTTTAAAAGTTCTTTAAAATTTAAACACTTTAAACTATTAGCATTTTTATATAGGGATGTTACAGTAATTAAAATAGCAGCTCTTTTTTCATCACAATCGAAATACTTACTGAATATTTTACAGCTCAATTGCATTTATTATAGAAGGAACGAAAGAGTAGATTAAGTACATAAACCACCTTGTTTTCCTGCTTGGCTTGTCTTCTAAGGGCTAGTGTGAAAAAAACCCCTGCCTTAAATAGATAACTTAATCTTCTTGATGAGAATAAGATACAGGTGACAGAAACTTACTTAGGGTAGTTTATTTAGCAGAGGTGGTGTACTTATTTTGAAGGGTTAGCTATTAGAAAAGGTTTTTATTACCTCATGTAAGGAGGTTAGAGGGGCTTGTTTGTTGTAGCGTGGGGGTGGGTTGATTTGTTTGTTTGTACCTTTTCTCTTTTGCTAAAAATCAAAATCCTGATTCTGAAGTTTTGCAGCTAAGAGTTTTTGATAGGCTTGCTCCTGTTAATAAAAGATATAGCTTGTCTACTACTTGAAAGGTATAATTAGTTCAGGGACAGAGGAAAACATGCTGTGGCTGTATTGAAGAATATGTTAGTCTGTAAGTCTTGTACAGAAAGAAAAGACAGCAATGCTTGCAGCTACTGTATTATTGTAGTCTTCCATGCCGTGCTGCTATGCAGCCTTCTCTCTTGTCACTGAACAAGATGAATGCTTTGTCTCAAAGTCTCACATAAATGAATGAAGTGGCTTACAAAAATTGAGCATGTTAGGAAGATGGACAAGGGAAGGGAAGTGCTAAGATTGTCTAGGGAAAGAATTTGTGCTCAAGGTAGAAAAAGAAAAAAACACTTGTGCTATTTAGTGAGCTATCTCTTATGGAGTTTAATCACTCTGTGACCTCTGTAACAAGTAAAAAAAATTCTGATTAGTACTTTCAATTTAGATTTCTATAGGGACTTGGTATAGTAGAATAGGCTTGTATTGTAAGGTTCAGGGTTTTTTAGTAGCTTGCATTGCTCAAGCTGTCTGTGTGCTCTGTGTACTTGTCAGGTTCTGTCATCTTTAAAAGCTGAGATTGGACTGTCTGAAGTTGTACGAAATGAAACTTTAAGCCCTGAAGTTTATAGTAACATATGTTAAGAGAAGTAAAAACTACCTGAGAAAAACTTGCTCCCTGATGTAAAATAGAGCATTTGACATTGAATTATTGACCTATTTTCAAATGTGGCATTGTTTTTAACCTAACTGAATATTACTGAATTCTACTACTGGTGAGATAATACTTCCTGGAGTCTTGAGTTGTTTTTTTGTTTTTCTTTGAAATCTCCATGAAAATAGTGAAAGTGTGATGTAGAAAGTTACTAATATTTCTACAGAGGTATCTAGTTCATTACAACATATGAGAAGTTTAGAGAAACTAGCTTAATTCAAGCAAAACTTGGTATCTGTTAAAATACAGTTATAGTTCAGTTATCAAATGTAATCTTAGTAATAAAAAAAGAAGCTATATAGTCCTTGCTTCAGTTACCTCCTTTTGGAACAGAGCTTCAACTATACTATGAATTACGTGGACACACTCCTTGTAGAGTTTGAGATTTGTATATAGGGATTTGCAAAACCAGTGTTCTTCCCTTTTCACTGCAGATTTTTTATCCATAGGTTTGTCATCTTCTGGTTTCTTTTTCTCATGGAGAGTAAGCTGTCTCTAAGAGTAGTAGGAGTTGGACATTTCGTTACAAATCTGCACTTTTTCTTTGGTGTGTAGTTGTCTCTTACGGGGATCAGGCTGCTCCCAGGACAGTGTTGGGTGCAGGTGTCAGACCCCTGGTGTCATAAGATTCAGGCTGCCCTGGGGTAGGGACCAGTGCTCAGATAAGAGGCAGAGGTGGCTGCTGGAGTTATTTAGCCCTGAATAGCTGAGTCTTTTTGCCAAAGTCCAGCCATCAGTGAAAACGCTATGTAATGCCTGCCTAATTTTTCTATAACCCTTAAACCAGAGCACCTCCCCATCTCTTTTTCTGCCCATGCTGCTGAGGGTTGACTAAGGCAGTTTACACAGAACAGGTCAGAATGGGTTTTCAGTCTTGGTTATCTGGAGATCCTCATCCAGTGACCCCAAAGACAGGGTGGCTGTCACACTTGTAAGTTCAGTCCATCTTATTCTCAGTAAAACTTGTGTATTCATTCTCTTAAAGGGCTTGCATGTAAATTGTGTTCTGTTCCTTTAAAATAAAACCAAGAAAATCCTGCTGAATAATGCTTATCTGATGCAGAAAAATGAGAGAACAGAACGAATCTTGACATAAACACTGTAAAAATCTGTATCAGGCCTCAATAGCGGTGCATGGGTGTGCTCCAGTTTGCTTTCCCTCCTCCAACTTTGGAAGTAGATAACCTTTCTTTTGATACAATGTTACTGTGTTAGATGTGAAAAGGTCCCTCGACATCACATGGCTAATTGGAGCTCCTCAGTGAATAGGATCTGGCCTTTTAGCTGTGTTCTGAATGCACTATTGACTTGCTGACAGGAAGACCTGTAGCGATAACAAAGGAAGAAATGATTCAGCAATCACCGGAAAGCCTCCCTTGATTTCACATCTGCTGGTCCATCTATTTCCATGCTGGTGGAGCTGCCTTCACATGAGTGCATCAAGTCTTTCATTGTTCAGCACTTGTTTCCTCTCTTTTTTCTTCTTTCTTTTTCTTTTTACTTTAAAATGTCGCACTTTCCACAGGCAGTATCAAAATCAAAATAAAACAGCTGTTAGAGTGATGGAGTGTCAAAAAGTATTAAATACTGCTGGCTGCAGCAGAAAATGAATATGTGAAGACAAAGTGCTGCATTAGGAATGGCAGAGTGATTTCCAAAATTAACTGAAGAAAGTTCAAGGGATTAGGGTATTGTTTTACTGAACTGTGGCAGGCCATTATATTTCTTGTGTGACTAGACTCCAGCCCTTTAATAGCAAAATCCGAAATCCTGCTTTAGATGAGTTGGTTTTGGTTTGTTACTGTAACAGAGGCAGCATTCAAAGTTTAAAATGCTTCTGCTTTGTATTACAGAACTCAATGTGCCTAAACAGCTAAGAAAAATTAGGAGATAATTTTACTTTATAAAGAAAGCAATAAAGCTAGTGCTAGTTTTTCTGTTGACTCATGTTCCTTCTGAGGATACAGTGTATTACAGCATATTTAGCTTGACTAGGAAAATACTGTCCCTGTATTTGGGCAATACATACACAAGGGCATTTTTTTACCTATTTGGGTAAATTTAAAACACAGATGTTCTGGTCCAGATATTGGAATACAGTCAAAATTAATAAATACATTAGGAAGTGCATAAATAGTAACAGTGGTCTAACCCAAATATGTTTATTTTAAAATGTCACACACCATAAGTGTTACATGTCCTTATTTTAATGCACTTCATGACATAGGAACCTCCAAATTACTGTATGATATCAAAGCAGCTGTCCATATACTTTGTCGTTTAATCTCTTAATTAAAGCAAGAAGTCTGAGGTATTCCTGAAGTTGTTCTTTGCCCTAATTAAATTAGAGAGAAAGTATAACTTGCTCTCCTGCTCACAGAGAACACTGTCTTCTTTCTGAAGCAGCTTATCTTTTCTACACTGTGTCTTGGCTAACTCCTTGCACTGCTCCTTCTCTTCCAGCTCTTCCATTTTTCCCCGGTGTCTGTGTTTTCTGTGATGCTATATTACTGCATGGTTTCTGAGGTTTTTGTCTATGTAATTTAGGCCTCTGGATTAGTTTCCTTTCTGTGAGGGGATGTAGGAGAGGTAAGGATTGTTTGCTGAGTCATCCTTATGATCTGGTGTGAGATCTTTCTGAAGGCTCAGGGAAAATCCTGGCAGACTCTGTCCTTTTGCAGAGCTGGTGGGAATGCAGTTTTGTGTCAGAGGCACTGGAGCCCAGCCAAAGCATGGCAAATCTCCGATTGATCCTGTCTGGGCAGAACATAAAATGATTATATTCAAAATAATGAAAGTAAGTCCTAACCTCAGGTCATATCTTTGGAAAATGGTTGTGGTTACTCACCACTGTAGGATTCTGCACAGATGGATGGAGGTGACCTGGGGAAGGGCAGAAGGCAAAACACTTTTCTGCATGGCCTGAACAAGATGGCAGTCCCTGTAAATATTTTCAGGGTCAATATGAAATATAGTGTTAAACTGGTGTTAATCTACAAGTGAAAACAGTGCCCATATATTCACTCCAAGACAGCAGTGTCACATCCAGTTGTGATCATTAATGGGATTTTTCTGGAGAGTGTCTATGGACCCAGAAGGCAGGAGGCATTTCCAGTGTGCTGTTGCTGTTCCCAGCAGAAGTCTTTAAATAGCTTGTTGTGAGGTGTTGTAGGAGTGCTTTAAAATTCTCACAAGAGTTTTATGGAGGAAAATGTGACTCAGGAACACAAACTCCTAGCTAAAGGGAGCGTCAAGTTTTAATTATGGCCTTCTTGCTGTGTATAAAAGGCCACTCTCTATCTTATGGAAAGTTGGGAGTAAAAATAATCATAAAAGCTTAGGAGAAGAGTAACAGAGGAGGGAGGGAAAAGGGAGAGAGCATGTATTTACAAGGCAAGATGTTCCTTGTTGATGTGAAATTCAGCTGTGAAAATGAAATGGGGATGTAAAGCACCACCTTTATCATGTAAGAACCTTAATTTGTCATAGATATGAGAATGCATAAATTGCTGTATTGTTTTTCCCACGTGCTGGTATCTGCAAACAAAGAAAATGTACAAATGCATTGTGTATGTGGAAAGATGCGTTTTTGTGAAACAAGTGTAAATATTTACTTGCACAGGGAAGTGTATATATATATTAAAAATGTATATTGCTGTAGGTATATTCATAGAATGCATATAATTCTATGGTGTATATATAGCTCTATAGATGTATTAGTAGAATATATCTAGATCTGTGAGCATATAGATCTCTATGTATCCTTACCTGAAGTTACGATTCCAGGAAAGACGTGTACGGTGTGGAAGCCGCCTCCGGCCGGGGCTGAGCGCAGGCGGGCGCCTGGCGCTGGGGGGCAGCGCTGGTCCGCGGCTGCCCCGCTGGAACCTCCCGTGCTGGAAAAACTCGTGAACTTGGAGTGCTAACAGTGCGCTGAGGGGCTCCTGTAACTGCAGGGCAAGCAAACGCAGCCCTGGACAGATGCCCTGCGTGCTTCGCCCTCTTTTTTTATTTTAAATGTATAATCCTGTTTTCCGTGTGCATCCTTCAGGCACTCTAACCTGTTAGTGGAGCGGGGGGAGCTTGCAGGCTCTGGACTGGGCTACGAGAAGTTCTGAGCCAAACAGTCTTCACGGCCCATTTTTGCAGAGTTATGTCTCTGCCAGAAGACGATGGGACCCGTGGAATCACAGCAGTCCAGTCCCGCAGGCGCCCTAGAAGGCCTGGAGTGTGTGAATTGCACACACAGGAAAGTCGGGGGGGTCAGACAGGCAGTAAAAGCATTGTCTGTGTCCAGTTCTCTATGGGAAATATGTGGTTCCTGTATGTCTGTGGGAATACAGTGATTAGTTTTGAGCTTCTCCATGCTTCATCTTTACAGGTCTAGCAGCCCAGTGAATGCTGAAGAGATCCACTACCTTCTGCTGGATTTGAAGGAGCAGTCTTACGGGAGGTTGCACATTTTGCTCTCATGGAAACATTTTTTCCCTCTTATACTGCTATTTTTTCCATTAATTCAAAGTGAAACTTACAGCTCTTCTCTGACTATGTGAAGTATTAGCCAATGTGACGGAAGATGTATCCCATATAAAGGAAATTCTTGATCACTGAAAGTCCATTCTAAAAAAAGCTAAATATTTATTGAAAGCTGCTCCTAACATGAACCTTTTAGCTGTCCTGGGACAGGAGGGCGCAAGCAGCAGTATATACGTTCTATAAAGCTGTATGGCATCCAGCTTTTTTCTGTCACTGAGGAGGCTCAAGGAAACACCATACTTTTTTTTTTTTTTTTTAATTGCCTCTCTCAGTGAATGTCTTCATTGATGACTTTGTGTCACTGGGAAATAATAATTTTCTATTACCTGCTGTTGATGCTTTCTTTCTCTAGAGTGCCCCGTGGAAGCAGATTCCTTGAGGCTCTATTGGCTAACAAAGCACAGTTATTGCTTATGGACTTCATTTGTCTGTGTAAAGACTGCTCACAGTTCTAAGATCGCTGTGATCAAGCCATTTCTGTGTGGGTTTCTTACATTGTGACAAATAACATCTCTCACTCCTCTGAGTTTATAAATGTAGTTCTTATTCCCAAGTGGGAAAATGATGCTGTGAATGAAGTGCATTTACTCGTTTTGTTTTCTGATGGAAGAAGTATATAGTCCTTGTTTATTTTTAGGGCATTAGAACCACAAAACCAAGTGGTGAGTGTTTTCTTTGGTTTAGCAATAATGACAATATCTGGTTCCGATATCACACTGTTGGATAATATTATTTCTATTTCATACGTAGGGATCCGAGCACAGCAAAGTAAAACAAATTCCTGGAAAACACCCAAGAAGCACATGGCAGAAGCTGGAAAACAATCAAGTATTCTCAGCACTAGTCATCTGCTTTCTGCACAATGGTTCTCCTTCACCAAAACTGGAAAGATTTTCTTGGGAATGAGGAGGTCAAGCACTGTGAGAGGCATTTAGAATCTAACGCAGCTCCAGCTAGCTGAAAAAAGAGTACAACAATCTGCACTTTTTGAAATTTAATAAACTTAAACATTTTATCAGAAGATAATTTTATGTAATGCGGCAAAAGGGGGGACCAGGAGATGAGAAGTTAAGGGAAGGGAAGAAAGAAATATCAGTAAAACAGTGAAATTGCTGTTACTGTATTGCTATAACGAAGCTGTTCTAAGGGTTTGTAGGCTTAATAGAACTAACCTGTTGAGGCTTCCTTAGCCTATTGAAAGAACACAAAGCTCAGACTAAAATGCACTTTATAGGTACCTGCAGTTCCAGATTCTCATTATTCTTCACTTCCATAGTAAACAGGAAGATGGCCTGTCCCATGTCTCGCTGCTGTAGGTGGTCCTTCAGCCATAGTGTATTCTGAAAGGCGAAAGACCCTATTTACAGGACAGGTGCCATAAAGCACATGCTTATCACCCATGACTGAATAACACTTTTGATCCTGGCCAGTCACATTTTTCCTTTGAACCTACAAGCCAGGGAAAGTGTCTTGTGATTCTGAAACTGCTTTTTGCAAAACATCAACCTCCCACTTTGGACGTCGGAAAACAGGCTTGCTCTGTCAGACTGAAAATAGAAATCTCTCTTCTTCACCATAATCTGATCTTGCGCCCAGTAAGGTCACAACAAGGGAGGCTGTTATTACGGTGCTGATGCATCCCACTTTTCTTGTCCTCCTCCTCTTGTGACTCGGTGTAGTATTCTCCAGGATGACTAGCCTACCCTTTTTTGTAGCCCTGCAAGAATTTTTCAGAGGTGCTGGTATTTCCTACGACATTTCATGCTCGTGTTAGCTTGGGCCAGGCTAGTGTGCCTTTTTGTACATCATGAGGTGCTTGCTCTGAGCATCCAGTAAAGCCCATACTGTTGCAGGAGTAGACAGCCAGCTTTCTTCAAATGTAATTTCTACCTGTCTGTGGGCTGATATTTTTGGTATGGGCACTCTGACAAGAATAATAAGAGTCTGCAAAGATATTCATATTATGGTTTGACCTTAATTCTTTCGAGAAAGAAATGAATGTCTCAAAGAGATTCAAATGAGCCTCCAAAGAAGTACTCACTTGAAGGCAACAGAGCTTCAAGACTGCTTTGGGACTACTAAAAAATATTAGTACTGTCTCATGATCCTTCAGAAAATGAAAAAATATGCCAGTCTTGGTGGGATTTAACAGTCCACTGGTTAACAATTAAAACCTTGACTAACACACAATGCCTATTCACTGAGAGACTATGTAAAAGAGAAACTGAAATTTTATTTCCTTCTCATTGCTATGATTAAAGTTGGGAGGTATCGTTTGTTATGTTAGAGGCCTCCATTCCTTTCTTGTAATGGGTCATGTCATAAAGAAGACTTTGGTAGGTGGAAACTCTCCAATATTCCAGGATAATTCAAGATGATTTTCAAAGATGCACGTGAGACACTGAAGGCAAGAGGATGCCATTTCTAAAATTATTTCCTTTTGCAACAGGTCTTATCTATGCTGTTATGGCCCATGTGCAACACTGGGAAGACTAAAGACAAATATTTTTCAAATGGACTCAGGTTGGGACACAGCTGCTTGGCTGTGCTCAGGCAACCAGGAAGTCTGCTGGTTAATACTGGTGTGTCTTAGTGACAGGGAATGGAAGAGAAGGGCTGCCCTGTGGTCTTATATGCTGGAAATACATGATAATGTTTGTGAGTTACTAACTGGAAAGGTATGTGCTGCTTTTCCAGGCAAATTGAGCTAGAGATCTATCGTAGTTATTTCTGGTGATCACATGAGTTTGCTGGTTTGTTTGCAATACATCATTACTTAAGAATGTAAAAAGATGGCTGTTCTGGTCATTTTAGGAATAATTTGTTCTTTACAATTTCAGTATTATGTTTCCTATAAGCCTTTATTTTGACTGTCAAAATGTGATTGGAAAATAATGTTAGTCCCTTTGGTTTTCCAATGTTTCAAGCATTATTCAGCTCTAATAAAATCCTCTAATTTATAAATATCTTTGAGCAACCACTGCTGCACAGGGAAAAAAAAGCTCAAGTTCTTAAAGACACAGTTAAGCGAGGTGTGTGAAGGTTTGGCAGATGACCTGTCTGATAACAGACTGAATGTGAATTTTTGAAGGTATAAACAAGTGCCAATGTAAGCATACTTGGTTTTAGTTGGTCAGTGTACATACAAAATACTTAAAACCTTACTCTTACTATTTAAATCAAAATACTGCAAACAGAGTTTTTAACTTTAGAAAGAAGGTTTTAAATCGGGTTTGACGAAGGAAGAGAAACTGAGGGCTGGAGGTGAGAAAAAACACTGCAAAGCAAGGGGTGGAAGCAGGGTGGTAAGGGGAGGGAAGGGAGGGAAGCTGTGCCTGGTGGAAGACAGTAGGGAAGACTTTGACGTTGCCACTCAGAGGGCAGGGTGCTTAGAGGCTTATTTTGTCTGTAGGTGCACTAGCACACTGAGCCCAGGTGACACAGAAGGGCGGGACGTCCAAATGCAGTCAGCAGGATGTGCATGGCCAGACTGTGCAGTGTCATAAGAATGCTCCAATGCCTCTTTCAAAACAGGTTTTTGAGCTGGGCAAGCATGTCCAAGACCTATGACTGCATTGGGTTAGTCTGCGGATGGAGAGGATGCAAGCATTGTTTAAAGCTTTTTCTCCTTGTCTCAACTTCTAGTACAGCACTGATTCAGGCCAAAGAACCTACTGGATTTCATCTAGATTTCCCTTTTCTTAGGGCTATATTTACTAGAGTTCAAACAACAATGAAATGTGAACTGATTTTGTCAATCTGGCTTTTCTTTAAGTCTCAGACCTCTTTGTCTGCTTCTACTCCTATAATAAAGAGCCTTTTCCGAAAACGATGCAACCACAGGTCTGGCAAGCCAGGATGCTGCTAAAATCAGAGCATGTAGGAATTAGACCTCAGAATGGCAAATGTGCTGGCTCCTGGTCTGTGCTAAAGATCCAGCAGTGGAGAGTTGTGGTATTCTTGCGTTGTTGTCACTCACTCTGGATTATGGTTTATGTGCTCAGACCTTTGCATCCAGGATCTTCTTCAGACCAGCCGTTGCCACTGGTGAGCTAGAAGTACAGCCTAAATATGTTCTGGCGCCCTGCTCTGGGCTAGCTTGGCCCAAGAGCAGCCGGAGTAATAACTGTAGTCTCAGCTCAAGGAAGGCTCCTTCTAAGCAACACCAAGAAGAACAGCTCAGTTGTAAGAGAGAAACAACAATTTTCTTGTTACTCAAGTACCAGCTCTGACCAACCAGTTGAGGAATATTTGGTGGTTTTTCAGCTTCTCCTGCCGACTAACGACCAAGCCCCAGGCCAACTCTGGAGGAACTCTGGAGACGTGTTATAGAGCTGAGTCTCCTTATGCCCCATGCAGCTGCTGAGATATGTGGGATGGGTACGTGTGATGGTGTGTGAAGGCAGTGACCAATTGCCTGGAAGAAGAGGTGAAAAAAGTTGATTAAATGAACAATGTGAGCTGGGGTGACAGCTCCTTTCTGAGCACGCTCTGAATGTCCTGTGAGAGTGTCTGAGCATTTGTAGGGTGTTTACATTCTCTTTCCTCTCCAACCAGCTTGCTAACTTGTTCAGAGCACTGAGATCATGTTACAAAACTGACTCTTGGGAACATTCAAGTTTGTGGAAATATCTTTAAATTCTCCTTCCCAGTCAGAATTTTCCAAACTTAATATCTGTTCTTTTTCTCCCTAATGTGTTTGGGGCTTTTTGGAGGATTGGTTTTTGGTTTTGTTTTGTTTTCCTGGTACTCGTATGATCTGAAGCAATAGGAAGCTGCTAATTTGATTACCAAAATTTTAAAGAGTGCCCTGATATTCACAGAATTAATTATGGGCTTTGCAGAGCCTGAGGCATTAGTTAGAAGTCAGAGGGTTGCAGATAATTGGCCTGCTGTGGACTGCCAAAAACTTACTGGTGGGTTTTTTCCCTCAGCAGTGGATACTTTTTAGCATCGATTAAAGGGAATAAATTGGAAGAGAAGCAGCAAGTGAGGCTGCTTTTTTTTTTTTTTTATCAACGTGTGAAATGGTGCCTTGGTAGAGGAACCAAAGGTTGTAACAATTTCTTTGACAAAGTGCAAAATGTTCATGGTCCCCAGTATCCTGGTCTTTTTGGTCTAGGAACTTCTGTCCACACATGCTTATCTACTGAGCAGATTCTGACCAGGCAAATAAATTTCTAAAGTGTATATAATTTGTATACAAGTGGGGAGGGTATTTGGAGAGGAACTAAGGATACAAGAAGGTTTTTCTCAGAAGCGTTTTCCGGAGTACTGGGTTTTCCAGGGTTTTTTGGCAGCTGAGGGTGCCAGAGGAAAGATGACACAAAACAACCTCTCCTCGTTTTGTGGGAGGTCGGGCACACTGGCTGCCTCTGGTGTCCAGTCATGGGGAGCCCCACGGGGGCCTGTGTCTGGGACCTTCTGCTCTAGAGGCTGTGGATGCACAGTGCCAGCAGGCAGTAACTATTCTAAAGTTAGAGGGACCTGTCTGACCAGTGATGTTTTCCTGCAAGATAAGTCAGCAGTGGATTTGTCTCTTGTCCTTTTTCTCTTGATGTTTTGATTGTTCTGCTAATGAATACAATGAAGGTTGATATGTTGCTCTATTCTGTTAGTTTATTTCTAGCTTTGAGATCCTTAAGGCAGTATCATCTGCTTGCTGTATAAAAGCTGAAAAGGTAGGAAAACCTCTAATGGAAAGATGAGTTTGAGCTGATGGGCAGGAGACTTTCTGGGTTCTAAAAATGTTTTGTTTCATGGTTTTGACCAGAGTACTGTAGCATGTGGAAAACAAAGATGGTTTTTTTGCACAGCAGCAATAGTGATAATGTAGTGTTGCTATCTGGAAGCATCATGTCTAGTTGGAAT
This sequence comes from Rhagologus leucostigma, assembly GCA_013397725.1. NCBI lineage: Eukaryota > Metazoa > Chordata > Aves > Passeriformes > Rhagologus > Rhagologus leucostigma. The sequence goes on from VZTD01002352.1 coordinate 149,455, forward strand.
TCAGGTGGGAAATCTGTTGTGCAAACATGCCGCCAAAAAAACCCTCAAGCCCCCAGAAAGACCTTCCCTGCTTTCAGAAGTTTCCAGTTCAAATAGCTAAGACAGAAAGGAAGACAGTCATTGAAGTGCCTTGGAACTGCTGTATGTAGAAGAAAGTTTGCTTAAGCTATATACCAATCAATCTCTTAAACGGCTAGAAAAATATAGAACCTATAAACATGTATCAATCTATCCTTTCCATGTTTATGAGGTCTTTCTATGACCTGAGAATACTTCTCCATCAAAACAGACTGCACTAGGGTGAGCATTCAATTACAGCACCTGTGTCCAAAGAACTTGTAAAAGCAACATTTCCTCATTCATTTAGCAGTGGTTATGGCTGATGAAAGTGATAAGGAACCTCTATGGCCAAGGAATAGGAATGGCTCCTTTATAGGAACATTTCCTGTATGGGGAAGAAAGAACAAGTAGAAAACTGAATTGCTGCAGCAGAAGCACTATTATTTCTGTTGTTTTATGTTGTATTTACCAGGAGTTGTCCAGAATATGAAAGGATGGAATTGTGTGGGTTCTAAAGTGATGGTTAAAATTCAAGCAGAAGGCTAAGAATTATTTTGGTGGTTTTTTTTGGTAAATGTAATGTTGGTTTCCCTTCACCATCACATGTTGGTGTGTATTTAACAATTCTTGTCTGCTCTTAAGCTGGTTTGGGGGTAAGCAATCCAGTGTTGTGGAGATGCTGGCTCTGGTATTCATGCACGAACAGAGAACTGTTCATAATCCTCTTCCCTAGCTCCCTCCTCCTCAGCATGGAAAGAAAGTATTCCAGACAATAGTTTCTGTATTCTGTAAACACACCAAAGGTCATAAAAATATACAGTGCTAACATTAGCTCCAGCTTTTCAGCCTTTGCTACCCTCATTTGACCCTGTATGATTGCACAAAAAGGTGAATGAATAGCTGTCTTCAGCCTTAGCAGTGAGGGAAAAGTGTATAGCAGGAAAAACATTTTCTCTGTTGGTGTTACTGGCTTTGGAGAGTTTTGTTTTCTTTTTATGTTTCTCTGTCCTGACAGCACTGAGGACTACTATAATAGGCTTCTGCCTGGAGTTTTACTTGAGTTGTCAGAAAAAAGTCTTCTGTTACCTGTGATTGGATACAGTTGTTTTACCCCTTGGTTAAAGTTTGCATGCTCTGCTGTCTGGGGTCATTAACTTGACTGCAAAAGTGGCAAGCATAGCAAGAATGGAGCATTTAGCGGAGTCTAAACTTTTAATGGCACAGGCTTGCCCTTTCCCACTCTGATAGGCTTTTTATTCTGTGGGTTTTATTCTGTAAAATGAAAGAAATTTGTGCTCTCTTTAAAATATTTGATGAGCTCTTTCAAGAGAGGCATTAAGTTACATGTCAACAAACTGAAGCCAGGCCTATAAAATCGAGCTTTGTTTTCTTGTAGCATTTACCGATTTCCAGGCTCTGTGTATATCTGTCAAGCCTGGCAAAGCAGTGAGGACATCTGCTTCTGCAAATGAGCAGAAGGTGTGTTTCATACTGTGGTATCATATTTTTGCTGCAAGATCTTTCAGGACATAGCTTCTGTGTGTTTAAGGCTGGTGGCAAACAATGTGAAAAATTTGGAAAGCTATTCCTGCTGTTAAGTTACCCCCTTCTCCCTCTCCTGTCTTGTTAGAAGTATCTTAACTACCCTCTTAGAGAACAGGTAATGTGAAGGTGCCAACTTGCCCCAACCTATATATATGGATTTGGAATTCTCTAACTTCACTGTAAGTTGATGTGCTCAAGTGGGCTATTGGAAAGAGCTGCATTCAAAATCGGCAATTAGCATTTTAAATCCTTGATTTCAGTAACCTGTGTTTGGAAATGTGTGATCTGACATCTGCTGTTTTATTTAGGATTGAAAAGTTTGCCTTTTTTATCTTGTTTCCTTTGAGGATGCCACCCCGACCCCATTGCAGCCAACAGTAAAACCCTTATCTGGCATTAGTAAGAGCAGGATTGGACTCCCAGTGCTCTGCATCTTGCTTGCAGTGCACAGTCAGTTTCTCAGCTTTTCAAAAGGTTGGTCTAACCAGAATAAATCTGAAAAGTCAACAGGTTTGGGGGCCTCTTGCCTCAGCCAGGTACCCGGAGTCCCAGAGCCATAATTTAGGCAGTGGCTTAACCCCAGAGCTGCAGTCCAGGGCAATGGCGACAAGGCTGCATTCCTCTCTGGGCAGCAGCACTTCCAGACCGTTTCCTCCTTGCACGGAGCTGGGGAGCCTGGGGCTCTCCAGAACACACATGAGAGTGAAGGCTGTCTCACCATCCAGGCTGCTGCATTACTGGAGCTGGTGACAAAATGGGCAGGAGTGTCCTACTGTATGAGCGTTTTTGCTAGCAAACAGTGCCATTCTGCCCCGTCTTGTGTATTCCTTGCTCCTCTGGAGTCATGGAGAAAGAATGGCTTTGCTTAGGCTGTCTTGAACATTGCAGGATCTCATCCTTTTTATTTGGCCGGGTAATTCTTTTACATAGGCCTTGCAGTCTTTTTAGTCCAGCTCTGTACCTCCGGCTTCCTTCTTAATTCTGCCTTTGCTTTTGGACTGGCTTGAAATCCAAGGCCATCCCATACTGCTGTTGTTATTTAAAGATGCAACTCCCCATGCCCTTAAAATTCTTTTAATTCTTTAGTTTTGCACTAAAAGCAATAATAGCTTAGAAAGAAAAACAAAAAGAGAGCACTTAATGTAATCCAAACTTCAGCTCCCCTGATCATTGGCTCCACTTTCACAGCTTGTGATGTCAACACAAATCTTGAAGATTAAGAACTCATATCAAGTTTCACTGGCTGTCTTAAAGTTACCCTACAGGGAAATGTTGCAAACCCTTTTTCTCTCTGCCAAGTAAAATCTTACGAAGTTTAATAAATAAATAAATAAATAAATAAATAAATAAGGTCTGAAGAAAAGGCTTCTACTGAAACAAAATGGATGTGGGCCTCCAGAGCAAGCTGTACAGTCTTCTGGCCAGGATTTGTCAGCATACGACCTGCCCACCATCAGGAGTTCTGCTGCATCCCGTGGTAGAGCCACAGCTGTCACTCCCTGCTGCTTAATCTAGACTTGGACTTCAGCTGCTCTGGGTTCTTGTCTAGCTGCTCTAGGTTTGCGCTGTCTCCAAAGCTGGGATGTCCCCCAGGAGTTTCTTTTCTGTCTTCCACACCATCAAATAAGAAAATCCAAGCTGCTACAATATGTCTCCTTGGCTACTCCTGGGCTTTAATGTTTTGAAATTATTGGGACTTGGTGGAGAATTTGATTTCTCTGATTTCTCTAATTAAATAAGCCTAAATTTTTGAAGATCTACAAATGAGATTGTGATTAAGTTTAATGCAGAATGGAAGCTGTGCTGTGTTTTTACTTATAGTGTGTTTGCATACATCCAACACAAGAACTTAAATTTTTTTTCAAGAGAATTGCATTGTCAAAATACAAACTTTTCTTGAAAGTCCTTTTAATGTGGTGAAAAATAGACCCAACCCTTGCCCTCATTTGCACTCAGCCACACTGTGGTAAGCAAGCAAGGAAGCTCGATATGGGTTTGTTTTGACAGCGGCACCAAATCTGACACCTTTGCTATGCACTCACTACTAATCCCACACATTGCTTGTTATCTGCTTGCTCTGCTGCACTTCAGGACAAAAATTGTGCCTTTTGGGGATTAAAACACATAAGAGGAAGGACTAATTTTAAAAGTAACTGGGAATAAAGGGTCCAGTTTCTGAGACAGGGTTCCTGCTTTCCCTCTCTGATCAGGCACTGGCTGGCGCTCATTGCAGAGCCTTCATTCCGTGTTGTGTTTGCATCAGATAAGGCAGTAGTTTTTGACTTAAGTTTTCCGTGGGAGAAAACTTTCACTTCATTAACACTGGCGTCATTAGTGGGATGGGGTAATTCACCGTGTGATCCAGACCCGGCTGTGACCTGCATGGAGCCATCCAGTGGCAGTGCTAATTAGTGCCTTAGTGCCACGTGAACACTTCTCTGCAGTCCCTTTGGCTGAGGTCACGACTAATTTCGCGTGAATCACTAAGCAGCCATTGCCTGGTAACTAATGTTGACCTCTAACTGCTTCGGCAAGACCTCCAACCCTGCTGCTGAGGATAAATGACATCCTGTTGTTATCTGCCCTCTGGGCAGCTGCTAAATTCCCACAGCAGCTTTGGTTTGCCCTCTCTGTGGAAGGATAGCGCTCCAGGCATTGCAGCATGTCCCTGAAATGAATGTGAATAACGACTATGATTAGGGGCTGGCTGGGCAGAGACCCATCAGGCCGTGGTGGCAGAAGCTGAAGCTGGATCCTAGAAATATTTCTTCCTTTTTGGTCTAGTTTTTGGATGAAGAGGGAGAGGAGCTAAGAGCAGAAGTGCCGAGGCAAGGCTGACAGCTTTCTCCTGTTCCCAGGATACACAGCCAACACTTCCATGCATTCAGTTCTGCCTGCGATCATTTGGTGTGGCTGTGCAATTTACAGCTACGTGCACAGCACTGTGAGGAGCTGCAGGGGAAATACCTGTGGTGAAGGATTCTTTGGAAATGCAGGGGAAGAGAGTAGTGTGTTTTGGCAGGGCTGCAGACAGAGTTTACCCAGGAGATGTAGGAAAGCTAATTTAAACTCTGATCAGCTGCGTTTTGTAGCTGAGCAAGGCCTTGGAGTTAGTGGTGTTAAGTGAGCTGGTACCTACAATGGGAAAGTGTCTTCTTGCCGGGAGTCCAGAATGTTCTCTAGTCTTGTTTAATTATATTTTGGTGTCTATACTCAAGGGTCTTCTAGCTGTTTTCCTAGTGTTTACTGTATTAGACACTTGAGGCCACCCCTGTTGCCTCAAGAACAGGATCTGTGTGACCAGAGTGAGCTTTAGTGTGTGCAAGCATGTCCTGAGAGCATGTTCTGACTGCTGGTGTTTCACTGAAACCTGCCCCCAGAGTCATCTTTATCTGACCTGTTGATAGTGGCTAAACTAAATGCTGTCTTCATTAAACTTTTGGGGAATACATCAAGAAGAATAATGAGAAACATTTTATTGGAAAAAAAATCAGTCAAACAAAACTCTCAAACCACCCAAACTTCAAAAAATGCCCCCCAAACCCAGTGTTAGTACAGAAATAAAAATTGCTCCTCTGCCACTGGTTCTTAAACATAACTGCTGTTATGAGTGGTCTCAACAAGGCAGTATCCAGAATGCCTGCTTTTGAAATATTCCCTGAGGATGTAGTCTCTATGCTGGTGGAGTTTTGGTGGTGGAGTACTTTTTTTTCTTTCTCAGGTATTTAGCTTGAGTTTCCCCATGAGAAATCAACCCTTTTCCACAGAAAGCTTCACAATTGTAGTAAGCAATTCAGTAGTAAGACAAGGAAAGAAAATTAGGAAGTGGAAATTCATAGTATCTTTTACAGACAGATTATCATGCAAAGATATCCACACAGTTCAGTAAATCTTCATATCCAGCATCCAGGCTGTCAGGTTTCAGCTATGGGACTGTGCTTTACCCTGAGGTAGATGTTTATCTACTGTTAGAATGAGATATGTGGGTTTGAACCTTTGCAGTGAAGCAGAAAATCAAAGCCCTTGACCATTTGCAGTCAGTAACACATACATGGCCATGTTTATAAGGGACCTATCCTGTGATTTAAGATATATTTCAGTTTGTGTTGATGCCTGACCTGTTTAAAATATTTTTTTCCCCCTGGTTTCTGTATTTCATTGAAGCTGTGCTCTGTTCTTTGCTTTACAAACCATCACCGTATGACATTTAACAATTCCAAATTGATTAAGTCTAGTGAAGGATGAAGTGATCTCTATTTGTTTGTGTTTTTTTGTTGAGGCACTGCTGACAAAAGCTATGTAAATGTAACACATGACTGCTGTTTATGGTAGATTAAGCTTGTTCAGCTTTTGTCAGTAATGTACCCAGTTTGCAAGTAAAATAAAAGGATTTTGTGAAGGGGCTGTTTTTGTGATTTGTGTTAATAATTAACCTAATCTGACAAAAACTGTCTGGCAAAAATAGTTAGACTGGACAGATATGTGGCAGAAGGCTCCACAGCAGGAAGAAGGTGACCTTTGGAAGTGAACAGTAAAGCCAATATGTTAACTAGCAAGCAGCCTATCTAGATTTTTTTCTTCTACAGTGAAATACAGTTTAAACTGTCTCTTCTTCTGTTGTCCCTGTCAGCAGTAAGCTCCCATTTGCAGACCCCTCCAAGAACATAGCTCTGTGTGAGAGCACCCAAACTATGTTATGCAAGCCAGTATTTATTACTACTATTATTTATTATTAGAGAATTCGTGGACCCTGGGAAGAAAGCCCTATTAAAGCTTTGACCCATGGAATCACATTAGAATTTCTGTGTTTCTGGGCTAATTTCACTTCTGTTTTACCTACGTAGTTTCCTTTTAGGAGAGGTAAGCTTCATGTGAGAAATGAAAGCTACTGTGGTCAGTGTCTAGCAAGGCTGTGAGAGTAAACTAAATGGGAAACCAGTTTGGATCTTGAAGCTACAATGTGAGTGGAAAAGAAAAGAGGATTCCGTGACTGATGGCACACAAATCGAGAGGAAAGGCAACATATGTGGAGGGATGTCTTGGATTTTTTGGCATTTAAAAAATTCTCCTTGACCTGCCCTTGCATTTTACCCTTTGTATATAAAAATAATAAAGAAAAGAAAAAGCTTATGTTCTTCATTATCAAGGGCAGTGCGAAATCTGAAAAAATTTAGGACTACAAAAACAAGGCAGATGAAGTTAGTGGGTGGTCTGTGTTCACTGCAACATCTTCTCAAGTGTCTGGACATTGAATTTGCTGTAATCACTCTCTCTTTATAAGCATATAACTGGGTGGGAAGGCAGTTGGGGAAAGAGAAAAGTAACAAATGTTACTTAATGAGACTGTATGTTCCTACCAGTATTGATTTTAAAAAATAAAGCCTTTTTTTCCAGAAAGGAAACATGAATCAGTGTCTTGTTAAGAATCACGTTGTTTACATTTTTATATCACAGTCCAACCTTCTGTGCCACTGAATTTAATTTCGGTTTAAAACCTGCTTTTGTTTCTTATTTAAATGAAAGTAATTAAAAAAACTTCTGGTTCCTTTTAAAAATGCTGATCAGTTGTAAGTACTAAACCCACAGATACTTCATCTCCTTGCTGGCTAGAAGAGGCAGACTTTGCTTTCCTTTGGGTTTTGGGGAAATACCTCCATGCGTGGAGGCAGAATATTCATTTGCCAGTAGTGAAGGAGGCTCTTCAGATGGACAGCAGCAGGCAAAGCTTTTTAAGCTTTTTTTCTTTCTCTCTTTAAAGAAGAACAATGAAACTTTTTTTTAAAGGAGTGGTTGAGAAAGCCATTCTGTATTTAGTGTGTCTGTCCAGGGCTGCCTTCACTTTCTCTGCATAACAAATATAGTACTGAGATAATTTTCTTGTGCCGGGGATGGCTGTCCTCCCGTGGGATCACTGAGGAGTTCCCTCCCTACTGCCCATGGGTGCCAGGCTCTGTGCAGGATTATCGGAAGAGGCCTTTAGCAAACAGGTTTAATCTGTCAACCCGAGAGCCTCATGCCTGCTCCTGAGCTTGAGTCTGGGTGCATGTGCTGGACACCCCTCCCTGCAATCATAGGAAAAGACCTGGTGAGTATCTCCCTCCTCCTCCTCCATGGGGAAATTGCCTCGTGCTGCAGGCTGGGTGCGGACAGCATGGTATTTTCTGTCATACATGCAGTCTGATGAGACACGGAGATAAGGTCCTGAAGTGCAGTTTCTGCATACCCTGAGCGTATTGTGGCAATCTCCACTGCCTGAACTCCTCAGTAAGTAGTACCATGCTTGTAGATATCATGCCACATTTCCAAACACCTGCATACTACATCACTCTCTACATTATTGTTATTATCTTTTTTGGCACTTTCTCAAGGAGTTATTTCTTATTTTTCACTTTTTAACACAGCAAATTGAACTGTGAAGGTGAAGTTGTATTGCGAGTATTTTTGTTCTAAGGTAATTGGATAGTGCTCTCTATTGCTGATAGCTGAATCTGACTGCCTTGCAAAATCATGCTGTGGGAAGTTCCTCAGACAATGTAATTTTGTTTTCTGTTTCTTCCAAAGCCAAAAGCCAGAATTTTTTATGTCTACATCCTCTGTACTCCTCTTTCCCTTGACTTACTGGGTAAAGCTGAACTCAAGCAGAAAACCTGACTCTGCTTCACAGATGGGTGAGGTTTGTAGCAACTCTGACCTAATGCAGAAGCCAATTACATTATTAAGTTGCCTCCTGAAATTGTTCTCTTACTCACTACTGCTACTATGTACCACCTCAGAGCTGATATAATTGAACTCTCAGACACTTTCACACACTTTCCTCGTTGGGTTGTTTTTGATTTTCGCAGCAACAAAAACCCTTTCGTACACACCACAGTGCAAAGCAACTTGCAGGAATGTGCAGTATGCTGTCCCTGTAGCTTAGTAACCCTCCCCATCAGTAGCAAGGCCATGTCCCACTTTTGAGACCATTTTCTCTGGGGGGTTGCTGGAGATGCAGAAGCAGCTTCCAATTGCTTTGAACTACCTTCTGTTATATGCAGGGATGTGCCTACAGCCCATGTCCTTGCATGTGTGCAGCAGTCCTGCTGCTTCTGAGGGAGCTGCTGCAGGCATTAGAGGAGACATTTTGTGCCTGGACAGTTCTCCTTAGGAGAAAATATAGTGGGTGAGGGAGGAACAATCCATATTCTGGATGTTGAGTAGAGGTTATTACATCTGAATAAAAATAAATTTAATTTTCGATGAGCGTTTCATTCTTTGTAAAGGTTAAATGCCTCTCATGTTATTGATACCACACAGGATTTCAAAATTCAAATGCTTTTAAAGTGTTGTGTGAATGAATTATGTGCTGTGTTTTATGGCATGCATTATATAACAGCTAATTCAAAGTGTCCTACAATTTCTCAGGACCAAACAAATGGACGTGAGGCCTTGTATATAAATCTCCTTTTACCATGTGCAGAGTACTGTAGAGCTGTTTGGATTTTTGAGGTTTTTGTTCATTTGCTCTTTGTTTTGTTAGTTTGGTTTTTTTTAAACTTCTGGTGGTCTGCCCTTTTTATGTTATACAGTTGCACGCAGTTTAAGTGTTCCTTCTTCAGTTTCGTGAAGGTGTCCTTTCTTGCATGATCTGTATCAGTACTCAGCCCTGTACATTACTAAAATGGTGCAAAAGGGTCTTAAGATGAATGAAGACCAAAGAAAACAGCTGGACTTTACAGCTCTTCCTCCTTCGCATGTTACTGGCTATAAAAAAAAGGATTTATTTATAAAAAATTTAGGTGGATTCGAATTCAAACTAGTCTAAGTGCCAAAGCTGTGGATTTAATTGTAGGGTATATCCCTACAATTTATAGTAGAAGTTTAGTTAACTGTAGAATTGAATTACTTTGTTTTCCACTGCTGTGGGTCTCTATTGAATTTGGCACAAGTTCAAACGGCCTTGTAGCATCCAGCATTTGCTGGATCATAAAGCAAAGACCCTCCCTAGGAACACAAATGGAATTTCTTTCCACCACTGCAGTGAGATTAATGACAGTTTTAGTAGGGTTTTTTCCCCTGCTTTGTCCTGTAAATCTGAGCTCTATTCTACTGAACTGCTTTTTAAAGAAAACAAACTAAAACTCAGGCTGCCTAAGTTCTCCTGAGGCACCATTCAAGGGCCAGTGTTTTGCTCACCTGGCAAACCTTTCAAGGCACTGAATTTTGGGCAGGAGATGTATACAGGATCAGGCATACTGGCAGAGACTACTGGGGTTTGCAGTTGTAGGCGAAAGGGGCCACACATCAGCTGATGCTGCTGATGTGGTGGCGGATTAGCGAACAGAGAAAGGTTTGCATTGTGCTAAAAATGGAAGGATTAGCAGCTGCCCTTGTTGAGTCAGGCTAGAGGGAGGAGAATGAGGAGGACAGCAACATACTGTGACGCTGGTCTGTATTAAATTGCTATCAGTGGCCTTCGCTACCACTAATCTCCTTCCCCTTTCTTCAATGAGAAAAATCTGGGAGGACTTCATATCAGAAAAAGAGAATTTTATTTATTCTTCCCTCTTTCTTATGCTTTTTCTTATTTCTGTGCTTATTGCATTTTAAACTTTTCAAATATTTTTAATACGAAGTAATTTCTAGAGAGAAAAGAGCTAGTAGTAATATCCTAACTGCAAAGGCAGATCCCAGCCTGAAGTAACAATCAGAGATGGTTGTGCCCATGGGTTTATTAAATGGAATAACGTGTGGCAAGACAGTATATTCTCACTGAAGTCTGTTCCTTTGACATGAGGTTTGAATTTAGATCCATCTCTAAAATCCGTAAGCCATGGTGTTTTCTTTTCATCTCCTCCTCCTCCTCCTCAAAAAAAAAAAAGGTAAATTGGTTGCTTATGTTGATTTTTATCACCTAGTTTCTTAGATGCAGTTCTGCAATTAAGAGCCTTATATCTGGCACAAGACCTGTTTCAGTAATGTTAACATTTAACAGCATCGCTGATGGACTCTGGAAAAAGTCAAGAAGTTTTCTCAGGCACCTGCTGCCTCTTGCTGTCTACTATCCCCTCTGCTGAGGGCTGCCTCCCACAGAGATTCATCAAGAGGTCACCTGCTGGTGACTGTTGGAGGGGGCTAGAGTTGAAACTTAAGTAATTTCTGAGTAAGGCTCTGAGCTCGCTTCCTGGGATGTGAATGGGAGCAGCTGTGTGACTGTGTAAATCACCCCTGCCTGCTCTGCCACCAGCCTGCAGACCCTGATCAGGCGATGGGGTGCGCTTTGTGGCTTGCACTTCCCAAATGTACTGCAGCTCCCGGGGCTGGGCTTAGGTGCTTTATTGAACTAGGCTTCTGTCCCTTCAAGTACTTCCAACATTTTGAATGCTATTTGGCCAGAATGAATTGTACTCCTCAAGGAAACAGCTTTGCTTCAACCAGACACCTTTGATCTTAGCAGAGAGCTCAGTCTAATTGTTGGAGGTGAGGGAAATTCCCCTTTTCAGAGTTGCATTGCAATCAGTGAAGCTTCTCTCTGACAGATGAATCTAGAATTAGGGTTCCTCTGCAGAAATGATGACTAAAACAGGGGGTTTAAGTTACCTGACTGTCAAGTGGTGAGACAATGCAGTTGCCAGAGCACTCACAGGGCTCCCTGTTTCTAACCCCCACAGCTCCCCACTAGGTCAGCAGAACAGAGTGTTCATGGGGACAGCAGCTTTGTTCAAAACCCAGAACTTCTACTAGGGGCAGCAAAATCCGGCTTGTACTAACACTGGGTAGTGATTTGTGGTATTTTTTAAAAGCGAAGAGCTTTGTGGATTAATATTAGATCTAACTATAGACAGCTTTTAACAAAGAGAAACCACGAGATCGCTAAAATGTGTTGTATTTTGGTACAGCAGGAGAAACTGATCTGGACAGCTTTACATTAGCCAGTGTGCAACATCTCTTGACACTTCAGATTTCTTTTAATTTAAGGAAAAATACAAGCCTAAACTTAAGTGCTCAAATTCTTAAAATGTAGCACTTAAAAAGCTCTTGTTCATAAATGTCTTTTATCCTGTATGGGTTAAGTTCCTTGGAGTTCTTCAGAAAACAGGGCCATTTTATTCAATGTCTCACAATGAATTAAATGCTTAATTTGGGTTAATCCAGTTGAAAAACATTATCTTTAGACAATGACAAGCAAGACAGCTTGCTGATGTGAAGAACTTTATTGATGGTCAAAGAAAGTAAAAGAAACTTTTTTGAAAATAGCTTGATTTAAAAAAAATACCACAGAGGAGAATGAAAAAAAGTAAGTGCTGTTCAAAACAGATGATTCCTCTTGTTTGAAAGCAGAGTGTCCTTGCAGCACTTGGGAGTACTTGCTATGAGGGGTCTGCTCAGCCACATCTCTTTTGAGCAAGGACAGAGAAACATCTGAAGATGAGTACTCCTGGTCACTTGTTAGAATTGTGATTTGCTGCCTTATTTTGTGTCACATAATAATCTAGAATATTTGGGATCTCCAGCTGAAAGGAGGAAGAGGCACTGTGGGTACATGTGCTGTTTAGAGAAAATGATAAGAACTTGCCAAGTAAGAAACCATTTCACTATTTTTCTTCTCAGAAAGTTACTTGTGAAGTTAGGGCAGAAGGAGGCTAGGAAGAATTTGGCTATGTCTCACTTCCAGATTTTTCTTCTCCTTTGGGGAAACAAATCCATTTTAAAAGCAGAAGCTGGAAAGAAGGGAGGAGTTCACTTAATATCTTACCTTTCTTTCTTTAGACTGCAAGAATGAGTTTTTCCCCATCTCTAAACATTGTTGCATGAGGCTGCCATTATGATGGGCACTGGTCAGAGCTGTAAAGGACATGCCTGAGAGAAAACTGAAATTAATACTGCAAAACAACCAACTCTTAAAGAGTCTGAAGGGATCTCTGATATTCCCTAGTTCAAACTCTCATACAGAGAGTAGGTCATGCCTTTACACATCAGCTGAGGCTACTTCTGGACAAGACTTTGGCACTTTCTGTGTGGAGATTGCATAGGTGCTCTGGGTGCTCGTGCCAGGCCTCCAACACCTTCCCTGATGGAAGGAATCCATCAAGGAAAAGTAAGGAATTTCTACAACACTTGGAGCAAACACACACTCGTTACAAGTATGTACTAGTCATCTTTATCTGCAAAGAGGAAGGTGATGGAGAAGATGATCATTTTTTGTTTTAAATCCCTACAAGGTTTTGTAGCCTCAGAAAAAAGGTGAGGTTCATTTGAAAAACTTATTAGATTGTTCTCGTTGGAATATTTATACCATGTACTTGAACATGTAACTTATTTAAACGGTAATATTACTGTTTTAGTTAAATGTGTGAGGGCAAAGAACATGTCAAGAGTGTGAAGTTTTTCACACACCGCTAAAGAATGGCTCTTATTGTAGACAAGGGATAAAACTCACTCTCATCCATATTAAATAAATATACTACTTAAACCAAAGTCCAGGGAGCTTGTTGAGGTACTCAAGTGGATACCATGTTAGGGCTACAAGACTCTTTGTTCAATGATTCATTTAAATTAATCCACTTAGAAACGAAAGGCAAAATCAGATATTATAATTTCCTCCTCAGAGAGAGAACAATAATTGAGATCGCAAAGAGGACTACAGAGTTCTTATTGCATCCTGGTATATATAATTTTCAGGAAGGTGACTACAAGAATAAATTTGACAGAAGAAGAAGAACAACGAAAGTCCTCTAGCTCTCATGGTCGGTAATCTGAGTTGTTTGGAAGACGGATGTAAGCCAACAGAAGTTTTTCCAGGAGTTACCCATGGGATCTCAAATTCGTTCCTTTCTCTGTTACAGCTCAAACCTTCAAGGTACAATAAATTTCCTTCTCCCTATGGAGAAATAGCAAAGTAAAGAAGCCCTTCAGCATACACTCCTGATTTACACAAGCTCCTCCCCGTGCTCTCACAGTTCCTCTGCCAGGCTGTGCGAGCAGCTGTTGCCAGGCTCCATGCAGATGGCTGCATCCAGCTGGTGTCTGAGTACGTCAGGAGCTTATGCTAAGATTAATCACTTTCTAACATTAATCACTTTCTAACCCTTTAAAATTCTGGAGAATTGTGCTGAATCCTGCTTCCACAACAACTGATGGAAGCTCTTTAATGCATGGGCCCAGCATGGCCTTCAGCTGGATTGGTAGAACAGTGACATGGTTTCTCTAGGGCAGGAGGGGCCCCCTGAACACCTGAGTATTTGTGGCACTCTGTGAACTGTGTCTCTTATGCTTGTCTTGGCTTCCAGTGCCTTTCAAACAGCTCGAGTGCTTGTGCTGTACTGCTGAAAATGCTCATGACATCTTGCATATCTGCTGACTTCAATGCAAAACTGGCCTTTTAAGCAAGTAAAAGACTATGTTAACATCTACATTTTATTTCAACTTTATTCCTGTATTATTTCAAGAAGAGTTTGAAATATTTTGATGGGCTGAGATCTACCTGCTGCAAGAAATGCTGAAGATTTGCTGGTGGCATTTTTTAAGTCCTCATGGCCATCTGAGAAAATATTCTATATTTCTGTGTTCTAGAAAGTTTAGATATGACCTTTTTGAAAAACTGTACTTATGCACAGCCCAGGCACCAAAACTGCTGGGATTTCACAACATCTTGTTTCACATTCAGAACTCTAATTTTGAACAACCTTCTTCAATAGATTGATAGCAACGAACTAAATTTTCAGCAATGGATCTCAATTCCTTCTTCTGCAAACAAATGCTATCTGTTAGGATTGCTAGGACATTGTGAACACAAAAGGCAAGTGTTTTTGTCAGGAAACAACTTTTCCTGAATAATTTATAGCTAAACTCATAACTGAACAAAGTATGAATCCTCCATTTAGTTTCAGTGATAGTGAGTCACTTCCCTTCCTTTTGTTGGTCATTCAACAGCAAAAGATAAGAAGATATCTTAAACTCTGTGAAGTTTCCATTTTTTTATTAAATGGTCTTATGCTTGCCAGTGATCTTTCAGCATTAACACTGGACGTGACTCCTGTCTCATGCCACTACTGAGTTTTTAAATTTGAACTAAATTATCTCCAATACATAATAAAAACGTCGTTTGAGAATAAATACATTATTTTTTAAAAAATCCAACAATTTCAAATCTCATGCCATGCAAAATACTTTCTTTTGCATTAACTCCAGGAACTGATAAAGCTTCAGCAGTGATATATCTGCGTAAGTTTATCATATGAGATAGATAAGCATGTCTAAGTCCAGTTTGTTCTCCTTTAGGGCGGATCACCTCCCTATCTTTCAAAGCCTCACTTTCCTTCCTCAGGTAAATGTATTCTGCGGTTACTAATAATCAAGTACTTTACTCCCAAGCAAATGGAAGTGGGGGAAAAGAAGCACTGAGAATTTCTGAAAACCGTCACAGTCTGTGGGCCCTTGAACAGACTCACAGATGCCATTCAGTCATCTGCCACTGTACAGTGCTACAAAGGTGATGAGTTTTTAAAGTGAGGTTACAAAATCTTCAGGAGAACAGCAGAAGATACTATACCTCTGATGATAACACCAAGTCTTCATTTTACTGACTTTTGACAACCAGCTCTGGTGACATATGAATCTCTGCGCTCTGGACAGCCTCCTTTGAAACACAAACAAACAAAAGAATAGCATTTGCACAGCATACATGGCCTTGTCTTGCATTGCCTTTCACTTGCCTTTCAGAAAGCTCTGGCCAAGGCCAGCTCTGACTGAGTTCCCACTTCCAGCCTCCTGCATTTGCCACACTTACAAAATCATAGAATCATAACAGTTGGATAAGACCCTAAGACCATTGAGTCCAGCCATTTACCTAGCACCACCTTGTTTGACATTTCCCCAAGTGTCACATCCACATGCCTTTTGAGCACTTCCCTGGGAAACTTGTTCCAATGCCTGATCACCCTTTCAGCCAGAAATTTTTCCTAATATCCAATCTAAACCTTCCCTGGCACAACTTGAGGTCATTTCCTCTTGTCTGGTCACTTGTTATCTGGGAGAAGTGATCAACTCCCACCTGGCTACAGCTTCTTTTCAGATATTGTAGAGAGTGATAAGGTCTCTCCTGAGCCTCCTTTTCTCCAGGCTAAACAACTCCAGCTCCCTCAGCTGCTCCTCATAGGACTTGTGCTCCAGACCCCTCGCTGGCTTCCTGTCTCTTCTCTGGACATGCTCCAGCGCCTCAATGTCTTTCTTTTGGGCCCAAAACTGAACGCAGGCTTTGAGATGTGGCCTCACCAGAGCCAAGTACAGGGGGATGAAAGACTACATGGTTTCCTTGTGTTGTGCTCATGCAAAAATGATCACACCAAGCATGGTGGATTCTCTGCTCTGCAAGAAAGTTTCCTCCAGAAAACATGTCCTACTCATGCCTATGGGATAGGTATAGGTTGAAAAACTTTTTTCTAGCTTGGGAAGAACTTTTTTCTTTCATAGAAGGAGTGCAAACAGATTTCGCCTTGTCTAGCTGAGATGTGAAATAAGTGTACTTCAGATGAAGATTTGAGAAAAAAGATGAAGGAACAGTGGCGGAAGAAAATCCAGCAAATATGCTAGGGACTCGATAGAGCTTGTGATCCCCTCTAAGTGTAACAAAAGAAATCATCCTCTTTATTTCTGTGCATCTGTGGTTAGAATTAAAGGAGTCTTTGATAGGAGTCAGGCTAAACTGAAGCTAGATATACCAGCTGCTTCATCAAAAGGCAGCATATTAATGCTTTTCATTTATCAAAATATGTGCCATTGATACATGAAGCAGACAAATGTTAAACAGAAAGTCTGTATTATAAATACAGACAAGAAGTGTGCAGCCTTATATGTTACCAAAGACTCAAAGCTGAAGATTGTTCTCTATTTGTACTACTGATATATCTCAACACTGACATCCTTTCACGAGAGCTTAGTTCAAATGTTGTTTGGGATCTAGAGATGGTAGCTAGCTCTAGTGAGCAATGCTACTGCAGGAATCTGGCTCAGATTCAGGTATGCAGGAACTTAAGATTGTTTATCCAAAAGCTTGAATCACCCTCACTTGCATCTGAGCAGTCTTGGCTGGCAATCAATCAGGAAAGCAGAATTCTTCATCAGCACAATGCTAGAGGCAGGCATGTATTTTACGGATAGGGAGGATGCAAGATGTCATTGCTGAACTGGGAGGAAAGGAAGCTGTCGCTATGATGAAGGAATAGAAACAATCAAGTGACTTTGTCTTTGAAGATAACAGCATGACTGTGAACCTAGACATGTCTTCAGCCTCGGAAATGCTGTAGTTGCCCTTCTGGCAGCTTTATTAGTTTTACTGCTTATTTGTGTTCTTGGGAGTCTGTTCTCCCTAAAGTTGCTTGTCCCCCTGCAAGTCACCAAACAAAATTGTTGCTAAGGGGATAGAATTTGTGTGAATTCAGATGCCATTCAGATATGGAAAAAGAAATTAATATCTGATATCTGCTGGGGTTAAAGTTACTTTGAACTATGGAGCCTGCAAAACTGTAAAGCATCGAGTTCTACAAAGCTCCTTGGCAGCCCGGGGACTGGATTTGCTGGGCACAGGGGTCAAAAGGCTTCAACAACATTTCTTTCTAAATTCTTTAGTAAAGGAGGGGTTTGAGTAGTGGTCACAGTGTGGAAAGAGAGGTGAAGTATAAAAGCGGAGAGATACATTTGGGTTTCTAAATCAGAATTTAAGCATGCGATGTCTGTTTTGGCTCAGCTATTGACTTGTTGTGTGGCCTTGGACAGCGTGGTTTATAAAGCAGGGAGGGGAAACTGGCACAGGAACATCTGAGGATTGAAAGATGTTTACAGAGTGCTTTGTACTTGCATCATTTTATCCTTTCAAAGTGTTTATTATTTTGGAATAGTCTCTTATGCCACTGTAATAGCACTGAACTTCCCTTAACCGGATCTGTTTCTTCGCAAAAACCCCTCACATGTACATAAATAAGACACAGCACTCTGCACAAATTCTCACCAGTTATAAAAGCCTTAATATCATCCTGTAGGTATTCAGTGTTGAAAAAGATTGGAACCCCAAGGAGGAGAAAAAGACTTTATGGGACAGCTGTCTCATGAAGGCTTTCTTACGGCTGCATTTCTTAGCTGCTCAGTTAAGGAAATATTCATTTGACTGAGAAATATACCTTATGTACTTTTTTAACTCTCTGCCATTTTATTTCACATTAATTTAGTGACATCTTTTATGGCATGAAGTCCCAAGAGTATATTAGAACGGATGTTTCTGAGCATCCAAGGCTTGCTTTTCTGGATGAGAACGAAGTGAAAGCAAGTGCTAGTAGATCATACTTCCTACAGGAATTGCTGTTCTTGTTTGAGAGACAAGAAGCCATGTAATAATCATCATTTCAGTATGAAACTGCTAGCTGAAGTAAGTTTCAGGATTTGTGCAGAATGATTCCCCTAAACCCATTTGTCTTCATGGCCTGGCTGTGTTCTCTGGGAGACACTGGCTCTGTTGAGCCAATGAGGTAAGTTAGCCTGTGAAGAGCATATGAAAGGGAGGAGGAAAACAATTCTGAAGTAATGCTGGTTATTGGTATTATGGTGAACAAAATGTGCTAAGTCAAGGGGCTGAAAAAATGCAGAGACAGATGTTGTCATAAATATATGCTATGAATAGTCAAGAAAAATGGGATTCAGTCATAAAGGAAAATATGAAAAATATGAACAGAACGAAGATTGTGAGCAGTTGCACAAACATAGTCTATGACAGAAATTATACTGCAGATACAGGAGATCACATTTGTTGCATGCATACATTGAAAGTCTGGAGTTCTATGTACAGTGGCTGTAAAGGAAGCATTTCTGTGCTTGTTTAAATGGCTGATGGAGTTCAGGAGTTCAGGGGCTATAAATGTCTGAAAGTGGTAGCTAATATCAGCCACTGCTAATTACATTGTACTACTATTTGCTTTGGCAAAGCAGCTCTGAATATACAAGCAGTCATGTGGCATGTGTTTTGGATGGCTGGAGCCTGTGGTAGGTTTGTGGTACCTACTTGCACTTCACTAATTGCAGAACTGCAGGTACATTTTCAGTAAGCTTGGGAAGCAAACTAGCAAGGTCAGAGAATGAACAGGTACACTTGGTTCCCATCCTTGGATTTTTCAGGTGTGGAGTCATGAGAAAAACCCCTTCAGACTCAAGTACCTTGGGCCAGAGACACACATTCAATGTGATATATACAGATAAGCAGTCTGATTTCCAGGAATGGCAAGAGGCACAGCAAACTACAGACATAGTGAGATTTGTGTAACAATCAACAGCTCTGAAAACCAGGCCCCTGGTATTAAGTGCTTACCATCAGGCACCTAATCTTGAAAATGTTGGCCAAATGCCACAAAACCGTGCTCCTTTTTGAAAACAGAATCTGGGGATTTTTTTTTTTTTTCAACTCTAATCTGTAGTACTGAATCCTTGTAAGCAATTTCAGACATTTCCGCTATAACATTAATGATTAAGTAAATTACCAGTGGAGAAATAGATTCGCTTAGTTTTTCTCTCACTGCCCTTTCTTCTGAGGTCAAAGTTGAAACACTAGAGCTAAAGTGATTACTAGAGGAAGAATGTTCTCTACTTCTGCCTTTCCAGTTAAAAATCTTGTAAGAGAAAGAGTTTCTCACTCTCAGCTCTCATTCCTGGGGGTTAGGCACTTCTCCCCCCAGAATGTTTTTCAATTTGCTTGAAGTGCTTCCCTTGTGCTTTTTTATTTAATGTCTATGTACAATTGGAATGAAATACTCTCATAGGTAGTTAATGCAGGTTGCAGGGTATAAAATCTTCATGGTCTAATGGTATTCAAACACAGGCTGAGTGAGATTATTATGAAGGAAGCATGGCACTTGTACTGAAAAGTGCTATTCAGTCGCAGTGTTGGTTACTCTCGTGGTATCTCAAACCACCCCTAAACTTCTAAAGCCTTTTTCCACTTTCAAAACATTTCTTCAGGAGTAAAATGAAATGAGAGTGGGATGGAGCACAGCATTCCCAGTGGATATGTGTTGGATTTCTCTAACTTGCTTTGTCTTTTGACTGTTTCTTCCTGCCCAACAGGCTCTAGTAAAGTTTAAAAATTTGCTTCAAAACTTTCTGCCGGTTCCAGGCACCTTGGCATTTTTCATTAGTACAATCACCTCATTATTCACTGAAATGATTACGGAAGATTAACAGATTTATTAACTAAAGATTGACAGGAATGACAATGGTTCTGTGGGAAAGCTATGGAATTTCATGTGGCAGAATTTAGACATGGAAACTGAGAATGACCATTTATTCACTTTCTTGACACACCCCATGGAGACCTTCTGCACCTTGATCTTGCCTGGAAACTGCTGAAAGGCTCACCAATTCCTTTTTACCATTACTGCAGGCCTGATCAGCACTCACACCACCACAGAGGAAGAGATCCAGCTAATGTCTTTGCAGCAGAAAAAGTATTTTAACATATAGCATTAGCTGGGCTTAATGATCCAATAAGACTTAAAACCTAACAGGGTGTGCAGTTTTTTGTCTTAGCATGTGGCACTAAACCACTCTGCAAAGCTAATTGCCTCTCTTTCTTTGTAGCTTTGAATGTAGAAGCTCTAGCTTGATGAGAAATTTGAGGTATGCATACATGATGTTTGCCACCAGCTCAGTAATATCAGCAACATCTTTGTCTTAGCAAAGCTCTGTGAAGACACTCTAGGCATGCTGTTCTCAGGGTCCTCAGCTTTCATTGCTCACAAATGTCCATCACTTGGCATGGCAGATCAGTTAGTGAAGAAAAAGGAATGAAGAAAACTGTTCTGGCCAAGAAAAGAAGGAAACCTGCAAATGGAAGTCTCAAGGTCAGCCACCAAAACAGTAACTTGAGCAGTAATTCTTTGGGAAAGCAGGAGGGCTCAAGGAAGGCACAGACTTATGTCTTACATGGCAGAGGGAGGAAAGTCCCCAGAGCCTTTCCCTTTCTTGCCTTGCATTTATTTTCTGTTGACCACCACAGGGGAAGGCTTTCACGGGCAAGGATGTTTTAGTGTAACAGGAAAAGAAATGCAGACGCAAACCCCTGCCTGGACACTGCTCCTTTCAGAGCTGGCACTGCCCAAAGAAATCTGAGTGTAGCTTCTGACTTGCCAGCATACTAGAAACAGGTACATGCTAGTATATAACCAGGAGCTATTTTCCTCAGCTGTTCTCCCTCCCCAAAGCATCCACCTCAGGGGCCCTACTTTGCTTCATCCGGCAGACTTCATGATGAAATGAGCCACTGTCTCCGCATTCCTCTGGCTACCACACAGTAATTTTTTCTCAGACAGATCCTGCTTTTCTATGCTTTACGTCCATTAGTGTTAACAATATTTTAGTCCCTGCTTGGTATTTATTTATTATTTACTGACAGTCTTACCCAGACAAAGCAAGTTTGGGAATATCAGGCTGTTCTTAGACAGGAGGTAGAAGGAAGTGCCAGTGGCTAGGGGTAATATAACAGGCTGAAGATGAGCACCTTATCCACATACTGCAAATGTAGAACCTCTGACTGGGAGCCTTAAAACAGAACAGAAGGACTTGGGAATTGAGAGACATAGGAACACCCAAAGCTGTGAAGGAAAAAGAAGTTGCAAATGGGAGGTGCTTTCAGGCAGGACTGAGGACAGCAGGTCAGAGAAAAAACAGAACTGAAGTAGGATTTAGGGAGCTGAAAAGTGAGAGTGCATTAGGCCAGCAAGGAGAATGAAATAGGGGTGAGTGAGCTTAGGCCTGGGTGGGTTGGAGAAGGAAGAGAGGCATGAATGGAGGAACACTGGAAAAAACAGGAGTACAAGGCTGGATATTCAGCTTGGGAAATGCTGGGAGATTCTGAAGAAAGAGCAATGGTGATATTTGATCTCTTGGGCACTCTGGGGTATGAGAAGCTGGAGAGAGAATCCGTGAGACAGGAGCAATTGCGACCAGCCTCTCTGGAACGTGAGGGACTTGCAGTTTGTAGAGGACTGAGGATACTCTGCCAAATTTCCCTTCAACCTCTGCTGTGATGGGAGGGACATCTACTGAAGTGCTCTTCATGTGTTCTCTCAGTTATAGTACTGCCTGACACTGTCCCCCTGAATGTTCTCTACTTTCATTGTGATGGTCTAATTAATTTTCAATCATGTAACATCCCTATGGCTAGAAGAGTGCTGGCTTTCCTATAAAGAGTTAGAGATACATTTTAGCTGCTAATTATGAAATATAATGTAATATAGTATGTACTATAATCCAAATGTAGTTTAACTATACCATTTAGCAACTGGAAACAAAAATGAGACAGCAAAATATCCCTTATGTAGTGGAACAGAAATCCTTCTTCTCCTTCCCCAGATTGTCTATAAGCAATCTAAGAAAATTATAGAAGTTAATCTCTATTTCACTGGAAATTAAATTGCAGGCAAATGCCCTACATTCAGAGAGATTCCTACAGATAAAACTGAGCCCATGGAAGCAGAAATTCCATTCTACAGGCACATATGAAGCTGTATTGGGGTCATCTCCTACTCTGTGGCATGACCACCTGTTGTCCAAAGACACTACCTGAGGAGATAATGTCAATTAATGTGAAACTTGGTTAGTTTTCAGCAATTTTTACTAGTTTTGATGAAGCCAGTATCACTCAGAGAAGAGAGTTTTGTAGCACTATCAATTGTCATTTTTTTTAAGAAAATTTCTCTTCCCCAAGACTGGGAGCCCATCTCCCTACAGGAGTGGCAGTGCTGTCTCTCTGTTCCAGAGGAATGAAGCTCACCCTGAAGGAGCAGTTCGGAACCCAGCTTCTAAACTCTGCCAGTGGTAGTTGGAATGCTTCTGAGGCAAATGCTCTGGTGAGCGCGTGGGTGAGCACATCGTCTTCCTGCTACCACTCAGCCTGTAACCAGTGTTCCTCTTTTTTGCCTAATTTGTAGGCTCTTCACCCTAGGTTTGTTTATACTGAGCAAGTAGATTTATTACTTGTTCTTACTTTGCTTACAGTTTGTTTGCATCCAGATTACACTAGGCTCACTGGCAAATTATTCCAAATTTGTGATCTTCATATAATTAACTGATTCGTTAATATGTAGTTTGCTATCAGTTTACAAAATTTGACAGCGTAATTTTTTGATATCATGCAGGTCCCAATGGGGTGCTTTGTACAGGTTCAAAATGTGCATGAACTGGGCCTTATTTGGCTAAGCTCTTGAATAGGATGTCATGTTAGTGGAATAAAGAAATGGGCTATATATTTTAAGTGGGGAGAAAATGAATAATTCAACAGTAAGGGTCAACTCATCCTGCCAAGAAAAACCAACTGAAAAGGAAGTACACTGAGTTATAGTTATTTGCATTGTAGATAATAATATCAATTATAGTTTCCAGCTGGAATCAAGCCTCCGTATTTTGGCTTCTGTACAGCCCTGGAATAACCCTTCCAGTCACAACAAGTTTCAGCCCAATAAAGACAAAGCTCAATTAGCAAAACAACACAAATTTGCAGAAGCATAGGCTTGAACAATAAGAGACTGATGTTTGGGCATAGCTACATACAGCAGATCCGTGACAATTAGGAGCTCTAATCATTTATAGTTAATGTCATTTTGCAAACACAAAATTTTAACCCTTCCCAAAAGCTGTATCAAAGAAAATCACTTGTTTGGCCCACTAGAAACCATCTGCATAGGTTTGAGTCTCCAGTCTAAGTGAAATTGCCAGCCCTCTAGGCTTTGTTGTAAATGTCATACTATCAGCATATTGTAAAAGCCCCAGCTTCTGAAATCCAGTTATTATGGGAAAAGAACATTTTTCTTTAAAAAAACAGGAAAGTCAGTAGCAAGGAGCACATGCTGGCAGGTGCTGAGGTAAAAGGAGATCAGACTGGCTTAAGGCAAAGGCAAATCAAGCTGCTACAGTGGCAGACTGATGGGGTGCTGTGCCTGGCAGGGAGCCCCAAAAGCCGGACTAACACTGCTATTGTCCCAGCAAAATACTGGGGGGGTCTACAGCAGCAGTAATGTCAAAAGGGTTAACCCCACCTCCATACCTTCTGTGACAACAGGAGCGGCAGTCTTGGCTTTCTGAGGGTCTACTCTACTTGTCTTTTCCTAATTTCCCACTAGTTTCCCTATGCTTTCCATGTATTTCACCGTACCTCTTCTCCCTCCACAGAAGTAGCTTTGGTCCCTCCCACTCAGGGTTGCAAAATTCATGTTTGCCTACAGAACTGAAAAACTTCACGCAGTTTTCTGTCCTAGATGAGGGGATTGAGCTGAGAGGCCTTCACAGCATTTGGGAGTCACAGAGCTGGCTGAAAACCAGCAGCCTCCTTTCTGTAAATGAAAACATTGAGCAGGGATATCAACCTCCTCAGGCGAGACATCAAGCATTCATACATGTCACTGATCTCCATGGAGATGGCAAAGGTCTTGGCACTTGTACCACTGCTCGGTAGAAATAATCTGCGTATACTTCTAATGGCTCTGATGGTCCAACCATCCCACACAGAGTCCTCAAGTCCTGGGAAAACCCAAGTATGTGCCACTAATGAGACAGAGGAATGTACCAGCAAAAGACAAAGAGAGAAATAACTTTACTTGTTCCTGTGGAAGTACATAGAACTGTGGTCAGTTCTCTGAAGTAGTTAGTATCGACTTCATCTTTGCAAAACTTTTTGGTTTTTAGATTTTTATTTTATTTTGTTTCAAGAAAATTCTGGAAGGTGTCATCAGTGGAGTAGACAGAGGCTTTCTGCCTCCTTGTGCCACCTGTCCCTGCCCATTGCGTAGTGAGCTGGTTTGCATCATGCTGATTCTTTTTCACACGCCCTGTGTTGCTAACACCTGCAAAAGCTTCTTTTCTAGGACAATAATCCATGATGTAATCACAATGGATTGTTATTTTAATAACCAATTGATAGATGAATAGAAACACCTCTTCATGCCTTCCTTTCTAGCTGGTAGAAGAAGACATAGTCTTCTCTTCAACTTCCCATCTTTTGAGAAGAGGACACTTTTTTTTCTTCTCCTGCCTAAAAGACACAGCAAGAGGCCCCTTCTCCTTTCCTGACTGCAGTTGTGGTCATCCAGAAAGGTGACCTATTTTTGTCTCCCATTAAGGCAATCTTTGGGAGACAGATGATCTTGGCTATCTCATCCCTCTTGGGGGAATCATACATGCTCCCAATTTCAGATTACATCTCAAAGCTTCAACTTTCCTGCTTACCAGCAAGGTTAACTCAACAAGCCTAACTGGATTTGGCACATACACACCCTTTATCTCTGTTGTGACAGCAGTTAATTAAAGTGACTCAGAAAACAGCTTCTCCAAAACAAAGTTGTGTTTATTTGCCAAAGAAGTACCCAAAGAAGCGGCCTAAACAGCAAAGAGTCATAGCTTAGCTTGACCTGATTGTAGGTCTGGCTCTGCCCCAGACTGGTAGGGAAGCCTGCTACCTGCTACACCACCTGACCGCCCAGAGCTCCTCTGTGGTCACTGTTAGTGGCAGCTCATCCCTCCTCCTCGCCTAGCCAGCATTTTTAATCTGTAAAGTCCACTGTGATGTCAGCTCTTGGCCTGGAGAAGCACCAGCACTGTCTTGCTGAGAGTATCAAGCCTGGATTAGATCTCTTTTCTTCAGAGGCACTCACATTGCCCCTATCTTTCTTACTTCCTTTCCATTAACAGTTTAATTGAATTTTAGTTTGATTAGTTTGTATCTCAGCAAGACTAAGACAGTAGTGATGGGCAAAGCCCTAATTCTGGGTGTTTGACTGCCACAATTTCGGCCATCATTAATAAGCATAGGAACTGAAAACGAAGACCCCATCTTTGATTAGGAAGATGGAGTGCCATTCCTAATCATTGCACAAATAAAATTGATCATAGCACAAAAAATGCAGTTGCTTAAAGAAAACATACCATTTCCTCCACATGAAGAAATTAGGTCTGGAAACTCATGAAGGTATTGCTGAAACTGCTTTGATGATTATAACTTCCACACATTGCAAAGCAAGCAGGCCAGAGTCTGTGGCTTAAAATAAATAGGCCTGAGCTGACAAAAAAAAAAACTTCATTAAGTTCCTCTTGCAATGCCTACCTAGTCTTGTAAAACTTTGGGACAGAAACCTGTAGGACCAACCCTTGGAAATATTTCTGGATTTATAAAAGAAAACAGTCTTGTCTTTTCTGCTCTGTGTATTCAGTATGATAACCAATTTTGATGCGTGAAGAAAGTAGAAACAGAAAGACAACAAATAAAGCAAGATCTTTCAGGTCACTGAGAAAGAAACGCTTTAAGCATATAGCAACTTACTGGTGATACCATATTTGAGGTCCCAAGAAAATTTTTATATTTTACAAATGATTGATGCCTGTTAATGAAATAATAAGTCATTAAGGAATGTTTTCTTTGTTAAGGAATTGTTTTCTTTGTCCTTCTCTTAGACAGTTTCCTTGGATATTTGGCTCATAAATTTGTGGAGGGAATGCTTCACTCATATTAAAAACCTTACTTCATTTATTAAAAAGCAAAAGAAGATTTATTTTTTTTTTAGCATTTGCCTTTTCATTCTTCTTATTGTTCTTGGCATATTTTCACTGCTTGCACTTAAGGTTTTCAAGCGTTAATGCCAGACTATGAAAGCAAATATTCTTTTTATATTACAGGCGTTTGAAAAATGCAGTTTACTTATTTCCTTTCGATTATTATTTTTTGTCATTATTCAGTTTTGGGCACTGAGTGTATGAAAACCTTTATTTGAGTGTCTCAGGCATTTTAGTGTTCCTGATACAGTTATATAGAGAGAGTATAAGTCTGTATAATTCTGTATGTCCACTATTAAAATAGAGGTTGGTATTTGTGACATTCACAGTACTGCTTTCCTCAACTTGTGACACTGGGAATGTCTGGATCATGATTTTATTTTTGGCCATACTTTCACCCCTGGTCCTTTAAAAGTCTGAAAACCCTTACTTTATTGAGGTATTAGGGGATGCTCAGAATCTCCTAGAGCCCCACTGGCAAGTAAATCCCACTGGGGACATGGTAACACTCTAAGAACAGATAAGTTTAAGAAGAAAAATAACATTATGGAAGAATAATTTTTGGCTGTGAAAGAGATTGCATACATTGACTTGTAGACAGCAATTGCTCTATACCAGGTTTACTGTGCCTGGTTTGAGCCTAAGAGCAGTGTTTGGTCATGGGGTAATGAAGCATATCGCAGAATCATGGGCTAATTTCAGCTTTAGTTTCTGAAGCAAAGCTTGAAGTAATTAGCTTCTTGGAACTGAAGTTTGTAGGTTTTGCAAAGCAATGTTCTAATCTATTTTTTACAACTTGCTCTCCTACTAAAATGTAACTAAAATTTGTACCCTAAGGGAACACTGTTGAGCATTAGCTCCTGATTGCCCTCTAGTTCTAAAGAAATTATCTTCTAATAATACTATTTTTCCTGTTGTTCAGGAATCTGCTGGCCTTTATGAAGTGATGTAATTCGTCTGAGAACAAAATAATTCTTACCTGAACTCTGACATGAAAAGTGCTTGGCTTGGAAAACTATGATTTTTATGTATGGACTTTATTTTCATGTTGATTTTTTTAAAAAGGAGAAAATAATGACATAAATAACAAAATATTTATTTATATTATAGTTTATAAGAAATACCTTTTCTAAGAATTAAACGCAGAATTGATTGTTTTTCTGTATGGTGATCAACAGAGACTGATTCTTCAAGGACCCTACCATCAAAAAAAAAAAAAAAAAGAAGCAAAGCAGAATAGGGATTTTTTAATGCCTTAACTAACATTTTATGTTCAAATTGTCAAAATTTAGTTTATCTTTTTGACAGAGAAAGAAGATGCCCTTCCTTGGTATCTCGTGATGCGCAATGTTTCATGTCAGGACAGCTCCCCTCTGCAGGTCAGCCAACAGCAGGAGTTGTTCTCATCATGTAGTTCAGATTCAGGTAAGTTAATAGACTTGCTAAATTTTAAAAACATTTTAAAGTGAAATAAGGAATACATTTCTGCATGAGATGTCCTGATCTCCATTTTCTTCTTCCCTATTTCTGAGCAGCTGGAGAATCATGTAAGCTTCCTGATTGCCCAAACATTGTCTTCAAACCTCTAGCAAAGCTGTTGGGATTTAAGCACTTTAGACATCTACAGAGATGTCTAAACTTCTGTACAAGTCTGGTCTAACATGGGGGTCGTGGGGCATAAGATGGGAGACATGCAGTAGTGAATCAAGCTCTTCTCAAATATCCTTCGTAGTTTTTAGTGATGAGTGTTACTCAGTTTGTGTCCATGCTTGTAGGTTCATCTGTATATATGTATACATTAGATATTATTTATATATTAAATATTTCTCACTTTGCTGTGATGTGCAGTGCCAAATCAGCACAGTACAGAATTTTTCTTTCAGAATTTATTGATGGTCTAAAACCATTATTGGTAATTGGAGAAAGATGCCATTCTCTTGATCTTTACAAATGTCCTTTGCAGTCTGCAGTGGATTAAATTTGTTATGTTTATGGCTGATAGCTAAATGTTATACTTAATCATTTAATATTAATTTATATGGCAGACAATGACAGCTTTAAATAGGTTTCCTTCCCTTCTTATGTCAGCAAGCTTCTCTGTCAAACACTTTAAATAACATTTCTGGAATAGAATGTAAGCAAAACATCATGTTTGCAATAGTAGACCTAACAGTTAATCTTAGCAGATGTTTCTTATGAAAGTTTTCTGTTTGCCAATTTCAAACTTTCTTTCTATCAGATACCACCGGGACAACATCTCAGTGACATTTCAGTTTTTGATTTGTTTGTCTGCTTAGTTATTTATTTCCTTTCTCTTTACTGAAAAAAATACAGTGAAATCTGGTTTGCAGGAATATAATTTAAAAGAATTGCTGTTTTTTCCTTATCACTTCAGAGATAAACCAATTTTAATTTTTCATTATTATTTTTAAGGCACACTCTAATCAGAAGATAAATTTTTAGAAATTAGTTATTTTATATGAGAAAGTTGCATAAAACTGGTTAGTTTCATTCGTCTTTCAGTAAAGGTATGTCAGAACCAGCATATAAGGGCTGCTGTTCATTGTCTTGCAAGGGTTATGAGAAATATTTTTCTAGCAAATTGCATTCACTGCTAGTGTATGGATTATGCCAGCAATAGCTTCCCCTCCCCCGGAAAATTCCTCCACCATACCAGTACTGTTAACACTGGAAGCAGTAACAAAGACCAAGTTCAGACGGTTTCTAGTGCTTGACTTAAAACATTGCCAATATGTTGTGTCGATGGGCAGCTCACCACTGGCAAACAATTCTTCTTTTATGCCTGTTAAGTAACAGAATTGTGTGTTGGAAGTATATCCATGTCGTAATGATCTAAGCCTGTTCACGCTTCACTACTACGTTTTTCAGTGACAGAACTCAGTGCATACCAGATACTGATCCAACCTGGTTAGAAAACAGTGAGATTTTGCATCTTCACTTAGTGCCTGGCCTGTGCATCTGTTGTGTGGTAAATCTCCAAAGCCACGCTTTTGTCACTCACTTACGTGGGGATCCTAACCAGTAAGGGAAGAATTCGGGACATACTACAAACTTTGCAATATATAAAACTTATCCTGTAGAGTTCTTAAATTTAGATTAATGAGATTACTGAATATTAACTGCAGAAATCCCTTACCATTAGATTAGGTAACTAACTAAAATGTACGGAAGCATTTGCAGGGCAGGGAGAGTGGCTGGGTTGTCTCTGGGAGTCTCTAATGAAATCATCTTCCTACAGCTCCAGCTCTGAGGTACGTAGGTTTCCCCTAGCCTTAAGGCATCCCTCACAACACAGGAAACATTCGCATTTCGAGGCACATGATATGCCCCACTAATTCTGTTAACAGATGTGACATTTGTGGGTTTAGCCATGTGCTACAGTACTGTTTGTTCTATAAACGCATTTTGTTTCTAGGGTTCAACATTAATGACACAGCATGCTTATGCTTTGTTGTCTGTATGGAAGCTTGAAAATATATTACAAAAGACATGTCACAACCTTTACGAAATACTTAAGTGTATTATTATTGCACTAGCAGTGTCCCTGTCTCTGCCTGTACTTGAACTATGTCAAGTGACGGTGAGAAGCACCAAAGGCCTGAGAGGGCTCAGAGTGCTCTCAGCTGGTGAGCGGCTCCACGATGTCCCCCAGAAGGAAGGAGCCTGGCTTTGTGCTGATGGCAGGACTGTGCTGTCAGGAGAAACTTGGTTTCTGAAAGCCTCTTTTAAAATAAAATCTATTTTAATTTGTGATTCCTTGGTTTACCATGGAGAAAAGTGTCAACCGAGTGATGTTGGAATGGAACACCAGCCTCGCTCCACAATTTGTCCTATATCTTCATTTGCAGAGAGGTATTGAGGAGCACATATGGACACCTGCAAATCCTAGAGGGACAATGGAAAATGCAGTGAGTCAGACTTACTTGTGCTATAGTGAAACTTGGAGACTTCAGACACTGGGTATTGCCAGTTTTATGATACTCACTCCTGTTGTCAGTGTGCCAGTGCACAAAGAGGTATTTCCCACGGCTGAGTGAGGTACTAAGTTCTGTGAAGAAGAGCAGGACATTGTGGGAAAATATGTGCCATGTCACATACCTAACACTTGGCAAGTCTGAGGTAATAGTTATACCTAAGACCACAGCAGCTAACACAGTGGAAGTAGGTTGAGCATGCAGAATATTCACTATGCCCTGAGGTCACTGAACACTCCTATGATTAGATATGCCCACTCTCAGATCAAGTAAGGATTAGAGGAAAAGTGTAGCTAGCACATGTATCAAAAAGGATAAAAACCCCAACCAAAACACAAAAAACCCCAGCCCTCAACCTACTGAGTTCAGAAGCATAGGGAAATAAAAATATCAAACTAAAACTCTTCCAAAAAGGACAGGTGTGTGAGTAGTTCCTGCTGAAGGGAGTTATAGTGTTGTTTACATTGCTGCTCTCAAGCAAGACTTCACTTCGGCACCTCCTAGAGCACAAATATTGAGATTATTCATGAAAGCAGCTGCAGGACATTTAATAATAAGGACAGTATCTTTGGATCAGAATATACTGACATAGGCTATGTTACCCCTGTTAATGAAGTAATGTTCTTTTTCTGTTCCTATACTCAACAGCAGGGTTTAGTAAGGCAGAAATATTTTAGGCTTTTTTCCTATGGGTAACTCCCTCTACATTCTGATCCCTTAAAATATACGCAAATAAGTAGCTGCTATTGTGGGTCAAAATGTCCAGCTGAATAATTTGGCAAAGCTTGTTTTTAATTAGGTCCCCTATTTCACCAAATTGAGCAAATATGGAGGAATCTTCTCTAGCAAATAATGGCAACAAACTGAGTACTGTAAACTAAGTAAGGAGCCCAGTTAATCAAGCATGAAAGACTTATTGAGGAGAAACCTCTTAGGAAAGTGTTGAAAAGCTGGAGTTTTATGCAGTGAATGCTACAGGAGATTGCACTTGTAAATGGACAAATACAGTGAACTTGTAAAAGCAGAAATTAATTTCTGTGCATTTTCATCCACTATTTGCAAGGTGTAATATCCAGAATAATAATATGGAAAACAGTTCATATGTGAAGCCACCTGGAATAGTTACCAATACTGCAGTTGAATTCTACCAAGTTGCTTACAGAACCTGCTGTCCCAACCAGTCTCAGCCCATCCTCATCCCAGGGAAGCATCCAGTGCCTGGAACTGGGGCTGGAGCTGCCCTGGTACCTGTGGATGCTTGCTCCTGGCTGGGTCAATGGGACAGGTCCTGGCTGCTGGGTCCTGCCTGGCTGCCCCCGCGGGGAGCTGCCATAGTCCTGGACACCCCCTCTTGTGAAACCGACTGGTGTAAGACTAGTGCTACATTCGTTATGTAGGAAAGGAACAAACAAGGCAAACCCAGCACAAACTACCAGAAATGTCCAAGAGAGATGAAAACCCGGTGCACTCCCAGCCCCATGCGAGCTACACAGACACCCCCATTATTTGTAGCCTAAGAGCCATTCCCTATTCAGTGGCAATAATGATGCTCTCAATTATCCTCTAGTCGTAAGTATGGAAATATTTTAAATAGAGTGCTTGATAAGGTATGAAACTGGAATTTTATTCAGTTACTTGTATCAGTTCTTGAGGTAATGAAATGTTTGTGCTGATCCTTTTGTGTCCCAAACCAGTTGTCAGTGATGAACAAGGAATGAGCACTCCCTTGCTTACACACATCACTACACAGCTGGTGTTAGCAGGGCAGAAGAGGACTTGACTTCATCTAGAGCAGATCACACAGATCCGACAAGAGATTGATGAATGCAAATACTAGGCAAGAAGGACCAGTGACTGCACCCACTACAGCACGGCCCATTTTTTTAACCTCATATGCATACCCACCTCATGGGAAAGAAATAGACTGTATCAGCTAAACTAACTCTGAAATAAAACAGCAGCTCTTGCTTGGTTATGTGTCCTGAAGGCATGGCATAGGCACTGTTTAATGGTGTGCTCCCTGGGATACCTGAGGAGCATGAACTACACTGCAGTTAAAAAGTGATGTAAAAGAATTTTGTTTTTCTTAAAAACATACATGTTAATATAATTTTTTAAGCCAAGGGCATGAACTGGGTGGAACATTTAAACTCAAGCCTTCCAAATTCAATACAACTATTACCTTTTTCTTTATTTGCTGTATTTGTCAGTGGCCCTCTAAAACTTTCAAATCATTTCAGCCACCTTGAAAAAAGGCCTAAAGGTCTTGGAGACATGAAACTTCCACACATGTAAGGAAAGCCAGTGTTTGGAGAGTGGAATAAGACTGAGAGGGGTGTTCCTGTTGAGGACAAGGTGGGAGAATAAAGGTGTCCATTGGCTAATGGTGATGTGGGTAGCAGCTGGCTGGCCAGCACAGAGACAGGCACAGCCAGACACAGTACATCTTGCCCCTCCACAGTTATTAGTGACAAAGCACAGCGTGGAAGCTGAGGGCTTTTTGAGGTGTGGGGAAGTTAAATGTTAAAAGAAAGGGTAAGCTATAAAAAATTTTCTGGGAAAAATGGAAATTTAAAAGGAAAAAAATGATTCAGCAGTTTTCATGGAATCATCGCTTGTTGGTATTTAAAATTATCACAGCACAGGAATAACAAAAAATTCTCTATTTGGTAGTGTAGCACATTATCATGCTAAGTTACCACGATGCCTTAGTGAGCAAAATGTATTT
Organism: Rhagologus leucostigma; assembly: GCA_013397725.1. Lineage (NCBI taxonomy): Eukaryota > Metazoa > Chordata > Aves > Passeriformes > Rhagologus > Rhagologus leucostigma. Next base: position 182,341 of record VZTD01002352.1, read on the forward strand.
TTTGAATGACTGGAGGATTCAGAGGACCATAATTCACACTGCCTGAAATACAGCTCAATTTCTTTTTGAAAGGAGCCTTTCTCACAAGATTCCTGGCACTTCTTAGGTACAGCTGGATCAGAAATAAAATATAAATAGCCTCTCTTTGAATTCAGTGTTCCTTCTCTGGCCGCAGTGTCAATTAGGAAGTCAGCAAGGGTGTGTACGTGTGTGGGTAGATAAATGAATAAGTAAGATTACTTGAGTTATTCCCATAGATTTAACTGCCACCTTTGTGATGATGACTCTAAAAATCTATTTCCAACCTCTCCCACTTTCTTATATAATACCAGATGTGTCATTGGTGTCCTTCTCAATCAAATCTTCTTTATCTTAGTTCTTCCCTGGGCTCCTGCCAGGCCACATAGCTTCATAAAAGTCTTGAAACCCATTCCCACAGCCACCGATGTGATTCATCCTGTGACTCGTTTTTATCTCAGCTGTTGCAGGTTCTTTGTTTCTGTTTGCAGTCTGTAAAGCCTGCACTTGTACAACTAGTCATGTTGGTTATAGGCACAAGCAACATCCCATTCTTTCACTGACAGATGAAAAGGAATTGAATGCAATGAAATTGCCAGTTTATTGTTTTTTCACCTTTGAGAATCTAGTCAACTTTATTAACTCTGATTTTCTTAATTAATGCAGCTTAGAGGGTCAGAACATGAACAAGCTTATTTAGCATCTTCATATTTTTATAATAGCTGGTCAGTTGTGGGAAACACAGATTTACTTCCCATCTGATGGCAGTGCCCCGTGGGGCTCTGATACCACTTTGAGTGACAGAGGATGGAAGACAGGATTCAGAGGTGCTATACTTGATAGTATATATCTATAAGGAACAAATAGATTTTCATTTATTCCCAACTTCCAGCTAAAACAAATGTCTTTTTTTCCCTTGCTGAACATCCACAAAGGGAAAGCAAAAAGCATATTCACTCAGATCATCCTAACTGAAGTGATACATCCTCATTTCCAATAGATAGTCTTCTGTCTGTTTCTTTAGGTGGTATTTGGGAATGACTTTCAAAAGGGTTACTATGCATAATACAGTATTTCCTGAAGGTGACGGTGAAGACCCTATTGTGCTCAACAGTGTTGATATTTCCAATATCTCCAACCAACTTGCCAAATCAGACAGAAACACAAAGAGCTGAAGGGCACTGCTGAGTCAAGTACACCCCAAGGCTGGCAGTCCTGGTGAGGGAAACCATGACCATCCAAATCTCTGTTCCTGGCTTTTTCCACTGACTCAATATCATTGACAGATCCTATGGTTTACAAATCCCCTTAAAAAATAGAGAGAATTAGATGGAAAATGCATTTCAAAACAAGCCCATAATAACATTTTCCAGACTCATCCTTCTAATTGTCCTGTTACACTTGCAGGGTCAAAAGAGAAGAAAAAAAAATTACTACAGAAACAGACACATGGTAGTATTTGCATTCAGTTGATGATTTTAGGTGGGGCTCAGGAGATAGACCTCAAATGCCAGGCTGTGAATGCATTTATTTTTTCTTGCCTGTTTCCTGCAGGAGAACACGGGGAGCGGGATAGCAAACTGCAGAGTGTGCAGACCTTGGACTCAGGCATGGCACTCCCAAGTTAAGCTACTTGCCTTTTTTATGTGGAAGTGTCTAATTGCTCTGAAAGGGTTATAGTCCTCTGTAGGCACTGAACCCAAAGACTTGGCTTGGCTGTAGATCAAGCGCGTGAAGAACGTGTGACCTTCTCAACACAGAAAACCTTTGTTGTGAAATGAACTCAAGCAGCAACACAGAAATTTGTACTGGGAACAACTAGTGCCTCCCTGGTTCTTCCATGAAGGGAAATATAGTTCAGCCAGTGTTTCTCACAGGCAATAGTTACTTTTCTAACCTAAATTTTCCAGTGGTCTTCCTGAGTCCTTGGGTTAAACAGTTATCACCACATAAAGAGAGGACACACAACTGTTCTCACACATAGAACCAAGGGAGGAATTAATAGTTTCTTATTACCTGCTTCCAAAGGCAGGCTCTCCCCTCAATGAATGAGACAAGAAACAGTGTTATAGCATCATAATTTGAAAGGGTAAGGGCATAAACCTTAGTATTTGGATCATCGTCTCTTACCCCTCCAATATGACTGCAAACATCCGGATGTCATTTTTTCCTCTCTAATGAGACAGGTTCTGCAAAGGAGAAGAACTCCAGTGCTGTAATAGTATTGACCTGGAAAAGGCCTGTATGAAAATCTTCCGTATGAAATTCTAAAACCTGCTTACAAACATTAATGAAAAGTATTTCACAACTTTCTTGTCAGACAGGTAATTGTTATTATCATCATTTAATGTCTTGCATGAACTGGGACAAAGACTATGTGAGTTGCTCAAAGTGACAGAGCTGAGAACAGCATCCAGCTCCCAGTGCCACAAATTTATAAGACATGTCACGTCTGCAATCCATTTAATTTCATGAACAAAACATATTTATGTAAAGATGAGGAGTATAAAAATCAGTTTTAATCTGTGTGGTGACATGGATAACATTATTTTCAGTAGGAATTGTAAGAGAATGCTTCAGAGAAGCCACAGCCAATACAATGGGTGATGTGTCTTGTGCAGTGCCCTTGTGTAAGTGGGGACACTGAGACACTGGGCTTCTATTTCTGTGTCCTGTGTTGATCTTCTGGTGAAAGCCAGTGCTTAGCTGTGCAAGGGTACACTGGCCTAGCTATTGCTTGATCCTTACAGTTGCTGGAAATATTAAAAACAAGTCTGTGTCCAGGCTACTGACAGACTTGCTTGGGCTGGCACTGTCCCTTTTCCTACATATAGGAAAAGATAGCAAGACATGGTTGGTTCATCCACACCTGAATTTTCTTGCAGCAGAGTAGCAGTGGTTTCATTCCCACGTAACAGTCATCATATTTTACTTCGCCTAGAAGGAAATGGGTGAAGTTCCCTCAGATACTAGGCAAGTTGCATCACAATGGATTAAAATGACAGCTTGTTCTACAAATCCTTAAGGATTAAGAACATTTATTTCTAAACATTAAATCCCTGCAAAAGAACAAGAGGAGTTTGTTTTTGGCTTGGAGTAATATCACAGCTGATAGCAGAGACACCAAGAAAGAATATCGTGAGCAAGGCTAGGAAAATGTATAAAAGCAGAATTAAATTTATTTCTTATTTAATTTATTTTTACTTTCTTTTATTCAGCAGGTTATTGCATTCCTATATATTTATAGTAAAGAGCAAAAACTAAGTTATACCTTCATTTGGACTTCAAAAATACTTTATATTTAGCTTTGAATGTATTAAGAAGTAAATTATAGGTGGAAATTTTTAAATACTGCATCTACCTGATCTGTATTTTATTGTTATCAGGTATTTGTAGGTCAAGAAATCTGATATATTGAGAAATTACTCAGCAGGCAGGAGAGAAAGAACAGTGGAAACCTAATTGTGGAAACTTCTGGCTGTGTATAGACAGTCAGTGTACCTGTAGCAGAGGTCCTCCTCTATGGCAGTGTTACATGGCTCAGAGATTGCAACGTTCTACATACACAGCACTTACCCACGGTGTTTCATTTGCCTGCAAGCACTCTGACGTGATAGTGAAAGAATTTCAATATCTCCAGCTGATGAGCTTTCAGGTATGTTGCTGCACCAGCTTATTAAATGTCTTAAGATTTTAATGTAACTCTTCAGCTTCTGTATGCCCCTGCCTGGCTGTGATGTGACAGCATCCACAAAGCACGGAAGCAGATATTCAGTATTTAGCAGCTCCTGTAAGAATCACCGGTTGGCAGGGAAGACATTACTTTTGCAAACCATATGTATCTCACAACCTGCCCTGTCACCTTCCTGGGCTTCTCACAGTTGTCCTGCTGTTTTACTTGGGAAAGAGGTGGTAGGAGGTAAATCACTCGGCAGTGATTGATTTGCCAAAGGGGTTGTTCCGGGTGTTGAGGAATTGTTGCTCACACCCTTTGAGTGTCAACACTGACATACTTTAACAAGATTCTTGTGCTTTGACAATTTGCTTCTGAGGTTAAGAGCTTTTCCAAATGATCAAGATCATGTTTAGATTGTGACAGAGATACATTCACAGCACCTCAGTGTCTTGGGTTTTCTAGCTGTCCCAATTGTCCATCACTCTGTTTTGGTCCTCAAACCATGGTGGTTATTACTACACACACAGTTCAGTTGTAAGTGCTCTGAAATAGGCCATTGCAGGAAATTTTACATTCTCACTCTACACAGTCAGACATTCCTCTGTCAGATGGCTCCAGAGGGATACAGTACCTCCTCTACCCGTGTTTGTGCCTGTCCTGTTCAGCTGCTGTTTTGCAGCTGGAGCACTCTTACTGTACACAGATCAACCAGTCCTCTTTGCAGAAATAATCCTGCATCATCAAATTATCTTTGCTAAACTATCCATGCTTTTGTACTTCTTATGGAGACTACGGAAAATCCCTAACACTTATAAAGGCAAAATAGGAATGCTGTGATACACAGTAGCCTCATTCTGTGATACACAACAGGTATGTGCTCCAAATACAGCTGGAACCTCTCTGCTGCACAGAAGTACCTTTCTGGCCTTTAAACACAAAGCAGTTACGGGGCTGGGTGTTCTTCCCTGTCTTCCTGTACATCAGCATGTTGACATTTCATCCGTGACATGAATTTTCCGTGTGACTTCTATTTAGTCACTAAAACCTGCCTGCATATAACCGTTTCAACGTTATCTACTCTCAGAATCGTTATTATGCTTTAAAATGCTTGCAACTGTGAAAACCCACAGACAGATGTTTCCTAATGAACAGTGTTTGCAGCAGCTACTTGCATGTGAACATCAGAAATACGAACTTTTCAAAACAATACACATTTTGTGGTCGGGGTTCTCCAGACTAGTTAGTGTCCCCACCAAAAGCAGTTTCCTGGCAGACCATAAGGGTACAGCAGCTTTTGGAGAAAAAACAACCCACCCTGTTGCTGGGGTGGTTTTATACACCCTCAATTGTTTTTTTAAACTACCCAAATTCACATTGGGAATTCACAAGCAACACGCAGAAAAGGATCCTTCACGTGCATTAGGTATGGGACATCACGGCATTTTTGGTGTCATTATTTCTGTATATTAGGCTTCTTGTTTGGGAAGCTGAGTGAAAAGTTACCCATCGATGAGTCATTTATCAGAGGTAAAGATGCTTTTCTGAGTCCATGCTTCTTTAGCAGAGTTAGCCTGACTTTGGAGGACTGCATAAATTCAGATCCCATTAAATGAACTAGAAATACTCATCATCTCAGCTTATTCTCTCTATAAAAGCAAAACAACCAGAAGTGGCAATGTCTGTCGAAGAGGTATATTTTTTAAGAGACAGTTTTTGTTTGGGTCCTTTTAGGAACATAAATATATTATTATTACATAAAAGAACTTTAAAATTCATTTCACCCATCTTTAATTGTGTTCCTTGCCTATGTGTTTGTCTAAGTGTCTGTATTTATTCCAAAAGATTAACAAAGCCAATGTACTACATGGGATGCTTCACTGACCACCAGTATTTTCCTACTATTAATTAATTTTCTTTTCTTACGGGAAACAGGAGAAGACATACACCATGTTGGTACTATGATGTTCTAAAATGCTAGCTGAAGGCATTCCCTTACATATACCAGAATTTTACATATTTCTTCGGTTCTGCTTAGAATAGAGAGGCCTTGGAATTTTTTTTTTCATAAGAAGTGAAAGACATGTATTTGTTTGTATGCTGTATTCTGGGAGGCATACAATAAGGAAAACAGATTTAAAAAACAATCATTATGCTTCCAAGTATATTTAATATGTGTGCACTTGGATGCATACTATTCACTTTTATATTTTGTTTTATTACTTGTTTTCCAGAACAAAGAAACTCACGAAAATCCAAGCCAAAGAAATAGCGTGAGTGTGCATCTGCATACAATAATTTATATAGTAACTACACTATGTAGTAACATGAACCATCTAGTCAGCAATGCTCTCCTGCTTCATTACACTGCGCACAGAAAAACTGAGCTTTATGCTAGAGATCGTGTTGTATTCACTGCCATCTGAATCTTATGCTTCTGTCATTGTTCTCCTCATCTCAATTTAAAATGCAGTTCTGATTTCGATCTGAGTACTATAAATCCAAAATAAGTGTAACAGCTTCAAAGAAGTTTATTTCTGCTTTACATAGTTATAACTAAGATAAAAATCTGGCCCATGGGCACATTCATTTTATAGCAAGTTAGAACACGTGCCCTTACTGTTGGCAAATCCTCAAGATTAACAGACATACATGTGCTGCTAGAATAGCAGCTATGGAGCTGCTTTTCTTTTTTTTTTTTCTTTGCATCCAGTGCTATTTTTGGTTCCTTCCCCTTCGACACATATTCCTGGTAACAATTAAAAGCAGCTCTTCTTAGTACAAAATTAAAGCTGATAGCTGAACACTTTATGTATCAAATACATTTTCTGTATGATGTGTCAAGTAGATTAGATGCTGATTGTCATAAACGGAATAGAAATTGGAGGTCAGATTGTCCTTTTACTTACAGTGGTGTAAACCAGCAGAGTGAAAGATGGATAGAAATATTATTCTGGCAATCTATAGATGTTTGGTGCTCGGCTGTCAAAAGAAGCAAGTGATGCAAAAACAAGGATTGCTTGTGCCTTTGTGGGCTCTGAATGATCCCTGTCCCTGCCTATGGAAAGTCTTCTTGGAAGGAAAAGCACAAGGTCGTTCGCAACTTTCCCCTCTTGAAGGAGCCAGAGCTGGCACTACAGGACATTACACCAGTGCTGTTTGCCTTGACTTGCTGTAGAGGGCTGGTCCCATTGTCACACCGGAGTTACAGGTCCTGTCTCCCCTTTGACATAGCTCTTGTCTTTGCAGGTTGAGATGGACTCAGCATCTGCTCTGTCTGTGGACAGATTCTACATCAGAGGTGTAAAGGAGAAGTGGATGACCTAGTCCATCACGAATTCCCACAGCCTTAATTCCCAGGTGCTCTTGCTGACATAAACTACTGAATGTCCCCGTATCTAACAGATTTCCTTCAGGAAAGTATTCTAATGTTTTTGGACTGAGTCTTGGGGCCTCAGGTCTCTTCTCTTTTCATATGACCTGGGCTGGGCCATGATATTTCCCAGGATGGCTTTAGGCTTACTCCGCAGATTTCAATTCCAGGTGCTACAACAGAATGTTCTTAGTGGAAAGTCCCCGGGATGCTAACTCATTTCCTCTTTTTTACCGTTGGGGTCCAAATTTTCTGACTTCCAGTGAGCACAGCCAGAAAGACTTAATTTAGCATTCCTTATGTCAGCACTCCTGGAAAAATTCCAGGCATTTATTGTATCAGTGGGTGGGGTGGGCAGACGGTGGCACAGGTCAGGGCTTTTCCACTTTTCTTTACCTGTGCACTTTGCCTACACTTGGCATTACGATAATGGGAGCAAATAGCCATGAATAGTGATGAAGGGGATCATTTCTAAGAAGAGCTCCATTATGGTGAAAGGGTGTTAAATTCACAGCCTACAGTCACTGCAGGGACTCCCTGCAGCCTATTACCCCAGCGGTCACTGCAAGGGGGTTAAAGTATCAAACCTCTGCTTAGGAAAGGTTTCTCTTCAAGTGTAGTATGAAGGCTTTAAATTTAAGTCAGCAGGATTTAAGCATACTCTTATTTCCTGAAGCAAGACTTTGCTAAGTTTCATTCCTTCTAGCTAAACCGTAACATTGCTGTCTAGTCTTTAGAGAGAATATGCAACCAGTTTTCACTGAGACTTGCACCCAGAGTCATAGGTTTTCCAAAAAGACATCTGGAAATGGACAAAAAATACGAGAAAGGGTCCTGTTTCCAGGGCAGTTGCTGTGATAAATGCTGACATTGTGGTCACCAAAGGATAAAGAAGACTTGCTGTCATCTCGTGATGTTTTGCCAAACATGTATTTCAATGCAAGAGCAAAGGTAGTATGTAGCAAAGAATATAAGATTTATTTATTTATTTATTTATTTATTTATTTATTTATTTATTTACATGGCTTTTTTTCTGAGTGTTGTAGAAGATGTGATCATAATTCCTGTAATACTCCAGCTCATAAATACGCAGTATGGTATGTAACCCAACACTGTCTGGTCCAGCTGAACCTTGTGTTTGCCTCGTGGTAGTTGACTTTGATTCTACTTTGAAGGGACAAGCCTTCTGGTCAAGTTATATCTCTCGTTACAGGCTCTGTTTGAGTGAATCCTATGATGCCCCATATCACACAGTCAGGTGATGGCTGCTTTGCATCACTGGAGGTGTTGTAAAACCACAATGTCCAGTGCAGCCCTAAGACAGTGAGGTGCTCAGTCCAGAGCTCATAGGAGGCAATCTGCCATATGAAAGAAAACCAATTTAGCTAACTAACTTAAAATGAAACAACTCATGTCAGCAACTCAAAACCCTATTTCCCCCAGAAAATTACATTTAATGTTCCTCTGGAAACCAACAGCTTTATGGTACCTGCATGTTCTGTTGGAAAGGTATTACACTGAGATGGGGTATTATTATTGACTCTGGCAAATAATAAAATACGTCCTTTGCTCCCTTTTTTTTTTTTTTACATGCAGTTCCCTTTTTCTACTTCCGTGGCATTGGCCCCAAACCGCTGACTGGACAAACAGATCATCTGACCTCACCCATCTAGTTATTTTTCAGCTAATTACTTTGTGCTCCCAACCCCCAAGCAATTTTCATGTAAACATATTTCAGGAAATATGTTTCATTGTGGGTAATTCCCTTGCCACCCTCAAGTTCAGGCAGGTGTTTTATTTGTTTTTGTACAGGTTCTTATTCTCTATCATTAGTCTTTGCAAGTCATCATTCTTGTTTTAACTGCTTTGATCTATTTACTAACTTCAAACTAGCTTGAGTAAAAGTTGACTCCTGTGTGTTTTCACTGATTGATTTTCATATTATAATAATGTTCCTAAACACTGTTTAGTTTCATGCAGTTTTTCATCTGTGCTTGAATAAATGAGAGTTCTGCCACAAATAGGACCCACAGACCTTTCTTTCCCACAAGAAGAAATGCAGATGATAACATGGCAACAGCTCTTGGGTAAAACACCAGCCTACATCTCACTGGGGATGCACGAACTTTGTGGTGAACTGCAGGAGAGCTCCTGTGGCTCTGCAGGATGTTCAGCTGCAGCAGGTCAGGCTACAGGGGTCCAGATGTTTCAGAAGAACATGTTAAGATGTCCAGAGCGACAGCCCTACTCCCAATGGCAACGTTCAGCTTCCACAAAGGAGAGACATGAGCTCAGGTGAAGCCAATCTTTGTCCTGAAATCTTCTTTCTTACCTCCAACTTCTACCTTCCATCTCTCATCTCCAGTTGTGACTAATCTGGGCTTACCTTTAAAATAAGCAATGTTACCTGATGATTATATTGATGCATGTAAGTACCTCTCAGTATTCTCCAGCAGATGCAGTAGGTCACATTCCTGTTTTCTTATAAGTAGTTTTAAAAATGACACAATCCTAGAGAATAGGCAGGGCCTTTTGTTATACCTATTTTATGAAGAAGAGCAAGTAAATACGGCACCTAAAATGTGGATTATCATATATCAAATCAAATGACAAAATAGACTATGGGGCAGGAGTTTCTTGAGGCAGCCAGTGAACATTGAGTCTTCTCTTTCAACAAACGGAAAGTGAGATGTGTCAGAACATTTCTGAATTAATTGGAGTTTTGCGTTTGATTTACTCAAAGTCCTTTTAAAAACAGAAATAAAATAATATTTGTTTCTTTAAAACTTTTGAAGGGAAGGTGTTGAGCTAAAATATTGCCAAATTTTGTTGTATTTAGTGAGGAAAATAGAGAAAGGATGCAAAATCAGTGAGGGAAAGAATAGTATCTATCTAAAGCCTTTCGTATCTACACCTGGCCTGGTCAGGTATACATGAGCCTGTATCAACGTCATTGTGCTTGTTCTTCCTGAAATGAGCTAGGTGGGGTTTTTCCTGTTTGTAAAAGAGAAGCACAGGGGAATGCTTAGGATAGGAATTCTCCATCATAACTCATATTAGTAACATCTTCATGGATCCCTGGTGGGAAATCCCTTCAATCCTTTGTAGAAATCCTGTTGGCTTCAGCTGGGCAAGCACCAGACACTGAAGCTTTCCAAGACCTGTCTGCCAATTACAGTTAGCAGAAAGCTATAATTTAGAATTTCCTCTCTAGGGTTTCCTGGTAAAGAATCTAAATGCAGAGTGTGGCTTAGGGAACCCACATTCTCCCCAGGGAGATAAAACAAACACACCCAACAGTAAGAAAAATAATCTGTTCTCATAGTGTTTCTAGCTTGTTTTCAAACCAGCTGGGATTTTCACACTGTGAAACTTGGATCCATATGGAAATGATGGCATACTCCTCTGACCCTAATTTTACTTTCAAACTTTAGAGTTTTGTCCACCTCAGGGAATAGTGCAAAATGGAATCAGGATGGACCTGGAGGAATAAACAAATTTGTGCAACATATTTGCTTTCACTGTCAGGCATTCTTGCTGCTAAACTCAGTCAGCAAGTCATTCACGGTTTTCATGGGAACTTTTGCCTCTCAGTACAAAAATAAATGAATGCAAATATTTCTTCCTTCCCAGAAACAGAAGTTATGTGGGCATGACTTGACTTGACAGTAAAAATAGTGTTGACCTAGCTGTACCACCAGGGTCTAATGGGCTAAAATTTTAATTCACTAAGCCACCACGTCAGCTTGGCTTTCCTTTCCAGCTGCTGTGAACACAGAGCTACTCATCTAATTTCTAATGCCAACCTGGTCAATGCGCCCTTTGTATGAACACAGCAGACTTCAAGGTAGATCAGTACATATTTTGTTACTGCTGCCTTCAGGTTAGTTCAAAAATGGAACTTTGATGTCTTCTGCTCCTTTGTCTTGATTCTATATAGTTTGTTGGGGTAGGTTCTGACTTTCTTTTCATAGGATGCAGGTGGGTCTTTCACAGGTAAGCATAATAAGTATTTTCAAAGCATAATATAATGTATTGTCAACACTGATTGTTAGTACAGGAGTAGTAGCAATACATTTCTGTAGCTGTGATAGTTGCAGATAGGAGAGGGTACTTTCTTGAGTACTTTGAAAGTGCTTTGGGAGTAGGTCTTCTACCTACATCACACAAATTAATCTTTTCCTGCAATGCTTATTCCTATTTGTTAGTAACCATAGAAAAATGCCTACACAAACTCATCTCTATCCAGGATTTTAGTTTACTCCCTTCCCTAGGCTTCTGAAACTAATTAGGACTTTAATTATTAAATAAGGAGACCCTTTACTTTCTCCTCAACTTGCAAATCTGGAAACAGAGTGGAAACAGACTTGGCTCAGTGTAATCTGTAATATTACTTTCATTATCTTTTTTTTCCCTTGAAATCTAGTTCCCCAGGGCTTACAAATCTGGACCAAATTGTCTGGTGATATTTTTCAATTATTTGTTGATAGAAAGGGGTGTAAAATGATTCATGTAACTGACTAAGTTAAAATAAGTCTTCTATGACATGCAAAGCCTTGCTTTGTCTTCACAAAATTAGCTTGTTCTTGTAAACAGGCAGTGCTTAAGAGAACACAATTTTTTTTAAAGTGTATTTTATTAGTATTATAGTGTAGTGTTGTAAGGTCATAGCATTAGAGAGTTGCTTCAACTTACTCCACATGTTGCTGAAAAAAAAACCCAAGAAAAACCAACCAAAAGCCTACTGATTTTTGGCAGCTGGTTGAAAATAAAATACAGACTAAGAGAACTAAGTACTTTTGAAAATGCAACTCTTTGTTATAAATGTCTTATCAAGGTGTAAAGTTATTTGGTACAATAGAGGAAAATTCGTGCCCCTATTGAGGGTAGTTTCTATAAATAAGCTCACCTGTAATACCAGCCACTAGAAAATGCCACATGGGAGACAGATGATGGGAATTCAGAAACTTCCTGATCAGACACTGCACTTGGTTACAGAGGAAATAAATCACGTCAGTACAGAGACCTAAGAAATGGATCTTCACAGCTCCCACTACCAACTATTCTCTTTGATTTACAAGAACTGTGTGGCATACATCACTGTTCAAATATTATTTTGGTAAAACCAGGAAAAAACTGAACAGTTTACACTGAAGTTTAAAACAAGACAGTTGTATAGGATACTAGGAATCTAGAACACTATTTAGCTGATCTATTATTGATTTTTTTTAACAGCATGAAACCTATAGAGCACCTTGTGAGGCCCCTCTGGGACTGGCACTATGGCTAGTTTCCAAGTTTCCAGTCTTCACTTGAGATTTTGACCGATGCCTCGCACTGAATGAATCTGTTTCCCCTTCTGTGTCCCCCCACCAGCTGTCCACTGCACCTCTCTACTGGAGCTCATCTAATGTGCTGCTGAGTTGCTGTGCTGCCCAAGTGCTTGAGCCTGGGCTCTGTCCCAGTGTGCACAGATAAACATGGCTTCAGCTAGGGCTGAGATGAATTTCAATGTCCTAACTTAAACCTTTTAACTACAGTCATCAGCAGATGGTGGCCACTCTCATGAAATAAAGATGATTTGTCTTCTTTGGTCTCTTGTAGTCATGACTGTGTTTGGATGAGGCCAGAGACCGAAGCTTTTTTGTTTGCTGACTGAATGGGTGCAGAAGTCCATTGTGGTGCAAGGTTCATCAAGTTCCCCGGCAAACAGAGTTAGATCATGATTCAGAAATGTGCTTAGGTATTTCTTTACTTCGAGCACCTGAGTAGTGCTCAGATGCTCAAAATGAACCTTGATGTTCAGGCCAGGCATAATCTCAGGGTGCACACGAATCAGTAGCGTGACTGTCGCTGCAGTCAGAAAACATGAGCTCTGGGCCTTTCTCTGCTATTGATTTCTGAATGATTGTGCATAGATCAGTCAGTGTTTATCACTTTCTGTATTCTCTGAGACTTACTTAGTCATTTGTGAACTTCCTTGAACTCCCTGGATGAAAGTCTATGCATGGACAAACAAGTCAAAATACAGTATCATGACGTAATTCAGTGAAAGGAACCTATTCCTTTCACCACTCAGATGTCTATTTGTGAACTTCCTCGAACTCCTCAGATGAAAGTTTATGCAAGGACAAATCAAAATGTATCATCATGATGTAATTCAGTGAAAGGAACATATTCTTTCTGCTTATCTTTGCCTCATAGTGTCATCACTGTATTTTTCCTTTCCTTTGGAAATCAGACTCTCCCTGACATCAGTGAGACCTCAAAGTGCCTTTTGCATTAATGTTTTTGAAATATCTTCTAGTAATAAAAATAAAGTTGACGCTCTGCTAAAAGGATTGGTTTCAGCAAGTGATTCTCATGTTTGTAATATCATGATAAAACAAATGAACTAGAGTCCTCTTTTTACTTTACGAAAATACTTGTGACATTGAGATATATATAAATCTTCTTTCTTCTCTGCTAATATACATGTGATACAGATGTCCATCTCAACTAGTTGTGTAAGAATTTTCTTGCTCTGTTTCCACTAGCACATGGAATTCCTTGTGTTTATTTGGCAGCACAGATTTTTGATCTATGTCAACACTGCTGAAACATTTTGAGGAAAAAAAATGCATAAAAGCCATTATCTTTCTATTTAAACTTGGAGTACATTCTGTCTTACATCAACTGGCAAAAGTAATTATATTTCACAGGATTGCTGAGACCAGGACAAGAAAATGACCTTTTAGAAAAAAACTAATATAGACAAATGGCCAAAGATCATGAAAAACACTTTATTTCTATTATCTGCTTAGTCAAAAAGCAAATTCTCCTTTTGATTTCTCTGATCTCCTTTCTTTCGCTGTAGAATTATTTTTTTCACACATTTTCAGAATTATGGGATGTAATCCAAATGGCTGTCTTGCTCACTCCTCATATGCATGACTCATATACATGAGTGGCATCTTTCTGGGGACTAACTTTTACATTGTCTCTTTCCTTGGGATCTGGATGACAAAGGGCGGCTATTGGGAGACATGAAAGTTTACGCTGCCGAAAAAGTAGGCATAGCAGGCTGACTGCCCAGCTGCCCTGCTAGATATTATTCATTTATTCTGCAGTATTTCTGGTTCTATTTACATGCTTTGCTTTTTTACTGTTTGATATGTTGGGCCTGGCAGCTCTTTTCCCTAGAGTTTCTCCATTCGTCCATCCTGGTGTCCCTGGCAGCCCGAACACCCTCCTGCCATGATTGCTCATCCCTTAAGCCTTCACTTCCTTCTCTAAAACACGTGAGTGTTGCAAGACCAGTACCAGCTCCAGTGTACTACTAACCTAAACTGAACAATCCTGCCTTCTTTGGGCACCTCCACAGTCAGGAAAACCTGACTTCTCCACTGCAATTCCAGGCAGGTTCTTGCAGTTTGGGGTTATCCTGGCCTGGTTAGAAGAGAAACTCCTTGAGGCACAGGTGAACCTTAGGCTGTCGTCTGTATCAGCCCAAGTACACCACTGGCACACAGCTCCATGTAATAAACACAAGACCAGCCCACAAAAATCAGGAACTGTCATGGTGTTAAAATCTTTTCAAGCTGCGGGTTTCAAAAGTAAGGGGCTCAAGGAATTGTGAGTCATATTGAAGGAAGAGGAAAAAGTTAAGTTTAATGGATAGTTAACATCTATGGAGAAAATATTTTAAAAACTAATATAAATTCATTCAGCTTCTCAGAGCTGAGTATAGATCGAATATATATTGCCTGCTCTGACTGATTCATTGAAGCACTTTGCTGCCTCAAGTTCTTTCTTTTTCCTCCTCAAAAGTGTGTAAATAGCCAAATATTTAGACAAATAAAAACAGATCAATCCTTTACAGTCTTTTGAATAAGTTGAACATATCAGGACTGCACAAGAACTGTCTGGATAGAGATGCTGTCCCTTGTATAAAAGTCCTAAAAAAGATCTGCCACATCACTGCTGAAGACACCAAGAAGACTGAGGTAATTATTGCAACCTCCTGTTTTAAGCAAATTCTGTAGCACAGTTAAAACCACAAAAGCAATATATCATATGCAAATTGAACCCAAAATCTCAATAGATTTTGAAGCTCTTAATATCAGTTACTGGCCAGTTATCAGAAGACTGAGGAGGTAAATGGGGAAGATAAATAGTTGGGAAATCCATAAGGATACTTAACCAATGGTAGCTAAAGATTCCGAAAATATTCAGAGGCTCCATTCAGTTAAATTCATAAATTGGTTATTTGGCTATAACTACCTCCAAAGTCCAAAGTGCTAAATCTAATTTTATTTGTATAGAAATCAGTGAGAGATCATTCACTAATTTTCTATAAAAAACATTATTTTGTGTCAACACGGGCTACTACGAAATATCCTTACTTCAGCATTTGAAAAAATGATGCACACATTGTCACAAATTGTGACAGTAAATATCACAATCACTACTTACAACTTTGACTAAGTTTCAGCAGACTTCGGCAAATAACAAGACCAGCGTGGGACGTCTGAGATTAGCACCAAACGTGGCTTAGTTCTTTTAAAAGGATCCAAATAAGACCATTGATCTTTAGAAACAGTAGTTGTTTAGGATTTTAACAAGGGTCTGTGTACCCCAGAGAGTCTGCACAGAAGTTGCCATAAACCACACGTGATATCTCAAAGCTGTCTGTACAAGCACAAGAACACCCCATGTTTTAAAGGACTAAGGGAAAATTTTATGTAGTGGTATATATCCAAGGGGAGATTCATCTGAGTTTCAGCAGATTTCATCTTATTTCTGTTGGGTTGAACAGTTAAGGCTGTCAACAAGAAGTCATTCAAAGGTTCCAGATATCTTAAAGACTTTATACCTTCATGTGTAAGCAAATCTTCTGAAACAAAATTTTAAAAGATAAAAAAAAAAGCAAAGAAAGATGGTAGGGGAAAAAAAAAAGAAAGAAAATGCTATTGTTCTGCTGCCATAAAAAGAAAGGATAAATCAAGCATAAAATCCCACTAACTCCATGAACACATTCCTGTACTTTTGGGGTTTTTTAAGAGAGATTTGTGAAAAATAGCCCCAAACTGCAGTCATTAGAGACTTTCGTTTACTTGGCAGAGGAAGACAGTATTACTTAACCAGGGAGCTTTCTCTTTAGTTTGGTTTGGATTTTTTGTCTGTTTGTTTGCTTGATTTTTATTGTTACTGTTGATGTTGTTCACCTGCACTTTTTGTTCCTGCAGCTACAGTGTTTGGAAGAGCTACCTGTTGTAAATAGCATTCATGAAAAAGCATATGCAATGACAGAGCTGAGAATGCCTTACCTGTTTATGTTTCTGAAATATTTTGTATAGAAAAATAAATACTAAGAGTAAAATGTCCACTTGAGTCTTACAAATTTTTGTAAACATTCTCAAATGCAGTGCTAGGAATTGTTCACACAAGTTGTGCAAGCTGTTTAATGGTTAAAGACTTTACCTTCACACTGAAGCAGCAGTGAAGACAACAAGTAGAGGAGGAACTCGCAATTAGGAGCAACATAACAGATCATCCAAAGATCATCTGGAAGATTTGCCTGCTGAAGGAGAAACTGCTGATGAAGGTTTCAGGATGTTTAGCACTTAACACCCAACACTACACTGTGCTTACAGAATTCATGGAATTAGGGGTAAATTATCAGCCATCAATTCTTTCTGCTTGGCCTTCTTTTCACTTAAAGCCATGGACCTGTATTTTCAGAATTGATTGTTGACTCGAAGTTAGCTAAATTTATTAATCAGCCATGCTTCACATTAGAGAGACTTTTCTTAAGAAGTTAATAAGACATCTCTTATTTACATTGGCCATTTTTACTTCTGCTTGTGGGTTGCATCTCCTTACATCTCATATTAATGATATTGCTGAGGTTTGAGCTTCTTGACTTATACAATGGTAGAGTCAACTAAGACAAACCCATCTTTGGAATTTTAACAAAACCAGATATTTGATGACTTACCAGGAATTGGCAATATTTTTTTCACATAATATGATATTTTCCCTTAAATGAGTCATCTCAGTTTAACCCACAGAATTAAGGTTTGATTCCACAAAGCACTTAAACACAAGTGCAGCTTTAAACATATGACTAGCAGTACTGTTTCAAAAATAGCTCCATCTGTCATGCCCCCAAATTTGCAAATGCTGAAAGATCTTGTTGAATAAGCAGCTTCAGTAAAATTGGCAGATTTGTGTCTGGATCACACTTAATTTTCTTGTTTTTCTTTTCTTTTTCTTTTTTTTTTTTTTTTTTATAGCATATAGCATGGTTTTTAAGAAAACCAGTGGGAAAAATCCATGACTTAACTGACAGTAAACAGAGGGCATAGTCATAAACAGTCAACTATACAGTACTGTGAAACTCTGTCTATTAGTAGATGATTACACATAGAGGTAGAAAAAGACTCAAGCCTCACATGGGAAGTAGTCCACTTCTAAACCCATTTTGTTCAAAAACATTCAGCAGCCTTAACTACAGACTGAGATACCAAACATATAATAGTGCAATAAAACCAGAGCAATTGATCAAGATAAAGCTAGAATTTTGTCAAAAGATAGTAAAATATTGCTATATAAAAGAATTTTTCAGTACAGTAACGCTGAATGAAAAGGGAGTCACGAAGCCTTTGGGATATGTATTTTATTTTTCCATTGAATTTGGCTCCTTTCAGAGGACAAACAAAGGATGCACAGGACTGCCTAGCTCTTCCCTACTTCTTCAGGGAGAAAGGTTTCTGTTGATTGCTTTCATGTGCAGTATACATGTTCGCCTTTTTGAGAGGAGGTTCCTGTTTTGACGCAAACACTGCAGAGGAAATTGCCTGGGATCCAAAGGAGGCAGGCTTCATATAAACCTGCTGTAGTCAGTGAATTAAGAATCCATTCATGTTAGTGTCAATTAGGGCTTTATAGAGCAAATCCTGACCACAAAAAGGGTCAGTGAGCAGAGAAGCTGCTCCTGTGGCTTTCACAGCTGGAATCAACCCCAGAAAGCTGATGGGAATCCCACATGGAAATGTGGCCTTTCCACTGATGTTGTTTAAATCTGTGGCATCTTTTTTGATCATGGCTAAAATTGCACCCGACTTGGTCCCATGGGACCTGAAGGTGTTCACCTTTGAGATTTCTGCCCATTTTTTCTGTTTTCAACCATGGAGGGCAAAATAAACAACAGAAGAGCTTACAGGAACACTGGTTCCTCTTTCTCCTTGCACAAATTTCTATCAAAATCTCTTTGGTCCTCCCTCGAAACCATCAGAAAATGTCCCAAATCAAGTTGTAAATTAAAGACAAGTATTTCAAGAACACTGGAAGGTCTTAAGTGAATAAATCTTGCTAATGGTTGGCAGGAACTTCACATATAAACCAGTGGAGGAGGAATTCATTCCACTCCCTTCCCAACAGAGTACATTTGCAATCTGGCAATCTCTCCCCTTGACTTCAGAAAGGGAGGGAAGCCATGAAGAAAGGCTGACAATAAGTCAGACCTGTCTTCCTCTTGGACTTCTTTTGAATACTGATGTTCAGATGCTCACATGGGATTTGGTATTAAAACAAGCATTTCCCAGTGGCTGGGCCAATTCCCCTCTGCTTTCTTGTAAAGGTTCATCATTTTGGGAAAACGTAAGCAGAGGTCCTTGCAAATAATTATCTGTACATAGCAAAGCCGCTGTGCTTTGGCCAGGCTGTGCAGTGAAAAGAGTTTTGACACGAGCCTGTGCCAAAGGCCACTGCTGCTAACGTGCTCAGCACACCACACCTTTCTGTGCTTTGCTCAGTTAGAACTTTTGATCTCTTTATCTTCCCATGACCATGAAAAGTAGATAGGTTCATAAACTAAACCAAAATCACAATTAAAAAAAAGTAGGTCCCCAACAAGTATGTTACAAATACATGTCTATCTGTGTGGTAGGGATGGATAATCTAGAGCCAAATGAGGATTTTTATCTCCCACCAGATCCTTGTATTGCTGTTTCTCTTTCAAGGAGCATGTGAGAGGTGCCAGGCTTCCAATGAAACACTAAATATTTAAAAACAACATCTCCACTCATCTGGTGGCTGGCTTTGAAGAACAAACATCAGTCCATTGTCTGGTTTCTGCCGTCATCTTGTACACACAGAAAGCCAAAGACTCCAAATAATTTTGTGGCCTCAGGCATCAACAACAAACAGTGTATATTTGATGTATTGGCCTAATTTCTGTCCACTGAATCTGCTGTTTTAAAGCTGTTTACATGACTGTTCTTTGGTTTTTTACATTCAAGTCCTTATATGCCCTGGGATATTTTTTTTACCTTTTTCAAATTTTCTTGCTTCAAGTTTAGGATGCTGTTACTGAGGAAGAGGTGACCAAAGTGCTCTTTTACTAAAAGCATGATTATTGCAGAAAATTGCTATTCCAGTCTGATGAACTTCTTGACTCTTGCTACACTTTCTAATTAAATTATCAAATTTTGAAGAAAAAGTCCTGAAACCAAGGGGAAAGGAAACATAATCATCCTTGCAGTGGAGACAAAGAATACTTACTGAATGCAGTTTCTGAAGCTTTTTGCCAGACTTCTGCTATGAAAATTATTGTCCAGAAGGGAGGCTGTAAACCTTTTTTGAAGATCAGTATGTTTCAAAAAGGACTATTGTACTTCAGATAATTGTTTTAACCTTTCTCATATGATTTATAAGGTCTTTCAGCACTTGTGGCACAACATTTGTTTGTGAGTTTTATTGCTCTCAGAGCAGTCATTGATTCAAAGGACAGACCAAGTCTTTGGTCTCTGCAAAGCCATATTTTCAGAGGATTAAATGACCTCTTTTTCCTCTCCATTCCTCAGAGCTTCTCATACCTGGGGCTTCACTTTGCATCCCAGGCTCAACACAACCAGTGGGTCAACTCTTTAGAGAAGCAAGAGTAATATACAATCTAAGGAAGCATTATGCATAATGTAGTAATTTATTAAAGGAAAAAGCTTGTGATGAATGAACAGGAAATATTTCAGTGTTGCTCCTCGAAGAAAGGAATGACAGGTATACACTTCTCAGCAATGATGATAAAAAAGGTGCAATTTTCCAAGCAAATTTTTGAGTGTGATTTACCATTTTATTTTCAAGCTGTGTTTTATAATAGCGGTACTTCTCCAGTACCAACAGCACTTGCTATTGGGGCAAGGGCCACAGAGGCGTGTGCTTTCTCCTCAGATTGCACAGACAACACGTGAGGAAGGCTGGCCACATAAAGGGTATAAACCACAAAATCTAAAAAGCTTTGGAAGAACTAGCTGAGCCAGTCCATTAAGAAATATTGCTAGGGCTGGACTGGGGAGCGAAACCTATAGCTGCATATGGCCCCGGGAAGCAAATGGAAATCCTGTGGGGCAGAGCGGGGAGCTGAACTGAGATGCCCCACAGCCTGGGTGAGGCTGCGGCTCACTCAGGTGGTAGATGAAGCCCCAGTGTTTTCACCCAACAGGTTTGATCAGACCTACTCTGAATATGTCTATTATTTCAGTATCCCCACGTGCCACAGGAAAGGGAACAAAGTTAGCACCTGAACCCAGAAGAGCCTTTGATCGAAAAATAGTCACTGCTCTGTAGAGCCAAGCCTGGACCCAGGGCCTGGGCAGATGTGTGACAAGACAGCTGTGGCAGTAGTTCAAAAATCGTGTTTTATGATACTATTGCTTTTCCTCCTGCCCCTGCTCTGTTTCTTCGAGCAGATCCTCTGCCACAGATCCTCCCTCTGCAAGGGAGTGCATGGAATTATTTTTGGAAGCTCCTCAGGTGCTCCAATGGACAGTCAGGGGTGAGGCTATTAGCAGCTGCAGGATGGTTGTTTGGACTTTGAACCCAAAGGTATCCTTAAATCCCCTTAATCTGAAAACATTTAGGCACATTCTTCTCAATGAATTTAACAGAATTACTCTCATGCCTAATCATTAAGCATTTCAGGATCAGTCTTAGTCTTGCATGAGCTGGGCTGTGACAGAGCAAGGCTTTGAACCTCTTTCTTTTGAAATTGTGTTGGGCTGTCTTAACCACAAGACCACAAGTATTTTGAGCGCCTGCTCATTAATGTTTACAGCATATTTGAAGATCTGAAGATTTGAGAATTCTATAGAAGATACTACAATAGTAGTTGGCTTTCTAGCTTTCTAGAGAAACTGTTGCTTAATTTACTGGGGATTTTCATTCCTGATTAGGCGGATTTTCTACAATAATCAGTTGTGATACTGCTGCCAATTCTACTTAAAAGCTTTAAATATATGACAACTAGTGAAAAAAAAAATTAAAAATCAAACCTTCTTCTCAGATTTTAGGTATTATTCTTTAAGCTTAGCAGATATTAAAATGAATTGTTTGATCTCCTATTACTTTTTTTGCCTTCTAAAAAAATAACTTCCGTTTGCAAATAAAGCTCTAGCAGGTAGAGTTAATGTACCTTTCCTACATTTCAGAGTCTGCAGATAAATTTAGGCTATTAAGAAAAATTGGTGAATTAAAATACGTGTATATCTAACATCCTCTAAAAAGGAGGAGCAAGAAGACTGCAAAAGTGAGCAAAAAGTTTCTTGTCAAGGTCACATAGCTTTTGAAAACAAATGTTTCTAGCTCGTGGTTCTACTGTTGCATGTGCGCATTCAGCTAGCCAGACTTTAAATCCCTTTGGCTGTTGTTTTCTGACGTCTGAAGACTTAAGTAAGAGGCGGAGGAAGAGTTAGTGTGATTTAGGCAAAACATAGGCTTCTTGAATCAGGGTCTTCAAACACAGTATTCAAAGGACTATTAGCATGCTGCGTGTCGGAGTAACTCTGATCTACCTTCTGTAAATTTCTGTCTCTTAAGAGCTTATTTTGAGCAAGTTTCCAGGCAAATATGGCACAGGCTGTGCAGACGGTGCTGCTGATAAATGAGAGATGGCCTTCTCTGCCTGGGCCCACAGGTACCCCCTTAGCAGGAGGAGGTTTCCACCACCTGTGTTTGGCTTCAGGGGTGGTGGGGACATCCTGTCTGCTCCAGCACCCCTTTTCCTCCTGCACCACCTGCCCATTGCACCCTCATTCCCCACACTTCCTCAGCCCAGAGCAGTGTGGTGCCAGAAGGGAGCTGAATGGTACCTCAGCCCCCTCCTCTGGTCCTGAGCCAGGAACTCAGCTGTGCCACATCTGCTTCACCTGCACTGCACCACACCGCGCTCCCTCCGCCCCTCCGGGCACCAGGCAGGATTGGGTCCCACTCTGCTTCTGTGTGCCTGTGATTAATGACTGCTGGACAAACATCCACAGCTGGTGGGGCACACACTGCTCCTGGTAATTTTGCAAAGTGGTTTCCCTGCTCCAGCAGCATAAACATCTCCTTGCTAGTACTAAACTCCCAGAAGTTGTTTGTTTTCCATTTGGGAAGGTAAATCTTCTGCATCCGATCAAACTCACCAACGAAGTATGTTCAAGACAAATCCTTCTTCTTGTCTGCCTTTTGGGCAGGGAAACAAAGACCAGATAAAACCATTTTTCTATTTCTCTATACAAAAATGCTGTCATTTGACTTTAAGTATCACTTGATATGTTGATATTGGTGAGTTTTGTAATTTTACACAAATCACTTTTGTACTTTGTTTACCTGAGAGTCGGACCTGAGAGTTTCATAGCCAGGTAAAGAGACCTGAGGTAGACCAAAATAAATTTATAACCTAATTTCTATTAATTATGAAATACATTTTTAAAACATTTATATTTAGCAAAACAGGTTTGTGATCCTCTTCTTAAACATGCTACCTTAGCACAAGGTGCACTGGAGGAAATGATTTCTGTGCAGGGATCCGAGATCCACTGAATAAAACCACCTAGGGCATTTAAAATACCAGTATATGGCAATTCAAGTCCTATATCTGCATTCTTGAAGGCAAAAAATATACTCAATAGAGTTAATAGGATTTTGCTCTGAGGAAAAACTTCAGGAGAAGACCTTTTTCCTTGTGGCCTACGTCAGTTTCGTGCAGAGTCATCAGTGTACATACACACACGTATATTTATATGCAGACATATATATACGCCTATAGCAGCAGGCAGTGGCAACTTTCACCCAACTAGGAACTTCGTGTAGGTTGTTTTAAAGCTGAATGGAAGGTAACAAGGACAATCCAAATACAGGATTCAAACTCCTATCCTTAGGAAATAAGTAGAGCAAGAACCTTATTATGGGGAAAAAAATAATAAATCTACAATAAATCTGATAGGGCCCTTACAAATACAGCCATATATGTAGGTCTTCCTAACCTAACTTTGGTTACTGATAAACCAGCCATAACCTTGTATTCAAAATATCACTAGGCAGACCTATTTCTCTCATCAGGCTACACCAAGATCTCCCACACTCTCATGTATAGAAGAGATCCATCACTACCAGTACTGGTATCAAAGTGAGAAATAGGATGTTGATTCTTGTGCAACAGCAGTTTCCCACTAGTGTGAGTTTTTTAATTACATGCTTATAGAACCAAACCCAGTTCTGAGCTTGACTCACTCTGACTCAGTTAAGCTGACCTGTTGCAATTTCCAAAAGAACTTTAATACTCACTGACCTTACTGGGAAGTTCTCAGTTCCAGTTACGTAGCGTAAAATTTTCTTGCTGTTGTGCAAAAAGTCCTACTGACTCCTGCGGCCTGTGTGTGTGATTAAGGTAATGCTTGAAAATGTAAATCCTAATTTTTTTTTCCGTAGTGACAGTAGTTGAGGTGGTCTCTGAAGCATTATGACTAACAAAAGGTCACGGATGATCACCTAATTGCTCATCTGTGGATTGTCAATAGAGGCAAACAGTGGATTTTCTACCCATATACTGCCTTTTGTTCTGGATACTTTAAATTTGTCAATTTTCACAGCTTTCAGCTATGAATATGAAATAAATAAATCTTGAGCCTTTCATGAATAATGTAATTAAAATGGAATATAATATAAAACTTTCTTAGACAGTGCTTTGCCAAACATAAACATCCCTTCCACCCAAAAATACAAACAGCAATATGCTGATGCCCCTAAAAAAATGTTCAAGTTAATTGAAAATTAACTTTTTGTGGCCCCGAACAAAACCCACACTTTTTGAACTTGGTATGTGACTTTTGGCTAAACAGTTGTTTATTCATCCCTCTAGAGATGAGTCGCAGCAGTTACCTCTCTCAGAGAAAGGGGCTGCTGTCTGTGCAAACCTGCACAACACCAAGGGGCTTGATGCACAGCTGTGGTGGGTGGTAGTAAGTCTGGCAACAGACAGACTGCCATGCTGCAGCCAGGGGACAAAAGCAGCAATGTGATGTGAAGAGATAAGCTGGTCCAAACTCACTTAACTCTCATCTGTTCAAGGAATTTTGGTGTGTTCTCTCTGTATCAGCAGGGTTTTGTGCTAGATCATCTATTGCCTCTCACCCTCGTGCTAGTTAAAAACTTGAATGCCATCCTTGTTGTCTACTTCGGTTACTTTGTCAAGCATGTGACCATCTATATGTCACAAAAAAATCGGGTCCAGGCAGGTAGCCTGGTAGCTCACAGATTTGGTATGGAAAACTATGGCCTAAGAGGCAGGGTCAACCAGATTGTGCTTAGACAGATTGATAAGTGCACTGTTAAGACAGAGTACAGCCAATATAGCTGATGAAATGATGCTCAGCTTTTTCAGTTATCCAAATACACATTTTTTTTCTTTGAAAGCATAATTTATTCCCACAGACTTTTTGTTACAGAGAGTCATCTGCCCTCCTTTTGCTGATCAGCTGCCAGGACAGAAGCCTGAAGGTGACAAACACTGTGTAGCTTCTTCTGCCATTTTGACAGGGGTGTGGCTGTGAATTTAGACAAAAGACTCTTTTGTCTTTCCTCTGGGGTGATGGGAGGGTGCATATTGCTGTGTCTTAGACTGTGAAACCAAGATCATGGTCCATACTGAGCTCTGTGTTGTTAGGCAAACCAGCCTGAGAGCGCTTTGAAAACGTGGCCTGCAAGAGGAAATAAAAAGGAAGAAAACAAAGAAAACAGGGAATCAGCAAACAATTGGTCCGAATCGTCTTCTCAAATCAAATCACTTTTACCACTGGAAAGTGGTAAAAAAAGAAAAATCGTGCACTTCTGGAGAGCTGGTAGCTGGGTCCTTGGCAGAGCAATGAACTCCATGCAAGGCTGCAAGCAGAGAAAAGGAATGGATATCTTTCCTAATAGTTGATACTGGCTAAAAACTCATAAACTAATCTACAGAGCATCTGAAGACATGCAAAGAACATGTGACATTTTTCAATCTGGCATTGCTAGAAATCAGACAGAGTTGGGGTTTTTAAAGTTATTATTAGTTCTTTCGGCAATGAGTATTTTTTATTCTATAAACAGAATTTCTAATTGCATCATGCAAGTTCACTACTAGTTAATCTCATCTCAAATAAAGATCAGATTAAGGTGATGCAATCATGAGAAAGATCAATTCAAAGGCAGCTGCAATCTGGGCTTGAAAAGAGTAGCACAAGTAAGCAATGCGGGTAGCATCCTTTTGAGAAACAGGAGACACACTACCTTTCTGTCAGCTCTATTTCATTTGTCCAGAGCAGGCTGTAAAGCAGTTGATGCTGGGGGGCATCATGTAATAAAAGAACAGAGAGTCACTGCAATGTTGTCCTGCTTAAAAATTGATGAATAAATTCGTCACTTTGAAAATTACAAAAAATACTGACTATTAATAATGGATTTGTTGGATTGGCAGTCTGCTAGCAAGTGACTGTCCCTGCATGACTTACTCACAAAATATGGTGCTCCTCTGACCCAAAGCAGGCAGAGGGACTGGCCCAAGACGTGTGACAGAGAAGGATGACAACAGATGAGTGTTCCAAACACCAACGGTGAGAGACATTTGCTATCCTGCCTGCAACCTAGGGAAGCATCTGTGTAGTTAAAACAGAAGTGCAGTTACATTAACCCATGTGAAACCATTAGTAGGGCACATAGCAAGGCCCATCTGTTTACTCAGGCTTCTGCGAGGGGGGAGAGCTGCTGTTTTGTTGTTTTTTCAGCACGAATGGCACATGATTCAATGGGGAATCAAAAAACTTTTGGTTGTTGCACCAATATTAAAGCTGTGAGGAACTGCATTTTAATTTTTCAGACAGGCAGAGGTTAACTGATAGCCTTTGTATTTCACAAACTAAAAAGCAAATAAATAAATCAGCTAGAACGAGTTTGCCTTATAATAAAGAACTAAAAATACACCTTCAACCACTACGTAACAAAAAAAAGAAATTATACTTTTTAGGTATACATGCACGCCCCCTTTTTTTAAACTACTGGGTCCCCAAACTAGAACTAGAACTAGAACTAAAACTCTTCCTGACTCAAATAGCGGTCTGCATCAGTGCGTGCCAGAAGGCAGCTGTTTGTGCCGCGGTGGGAAAGCTGGGCACTGCACAGCTGGGCACGGAACTCACAACTCCTGTCCCAGAGAGCTTACATTTCAACTGCATGACTGGGGATAACAGATGGGTCGAGATGGGAGACGATGAAAACAGTGGGGTACTGGACAGTCTCAAATCCCAGCTGCTTACCCACTCTCTAGTATCGCCAGGATAAAATTTCACAGTCTTATTGTCACAGCAGAGTTTACTCTGCTCTTCCTCACTGAGGAAGAGGAGCAGTGGGACCTTTGTGCATGCTACAAAAGGGCTTCAGGCTGGAATTTGCTGCTGAACCAGATAGTACTGTGACAGACAGAATAAAAACTCCTATTTTCTTCATGTTTCCTTGCTGCATGGAAAAGTGTTTGCAAGGCTGAGTTAGGTGCTCAGTGGTAGGGAATGGCAGAGGCCGGTGTGCTGGGCACACATTCTGGAGGTCAGCCCTTCAACCTCTGAGAAAAGGCTGGCACTCAGTGGGGGTGTACAAGGGAGGTGGCCAGGACATAAGCGACACAGCTCCCTTAAGGAAAGCGAGTCTGAGGTGCAGCTGATGGCTTAATGCAGCAAAATAAAAGTAAACTCTTCTGGTGAAACGGCCTCCACACCCAAGGACGCTTTCAAGCGAGGGATTCAGAAATAAAAGCCCCAAATGCCAATAGGAGGACAAGCGTGGTTCAGGGCACTCTGCAGTTGCTGCTAAAATTGCCCCAAGGCTGTGACTCACACTGAGCAGCCACCGAAGCGGGGTGCAGCGCCTGGCCGCCGCTCCACCCCATGGGCCAGCCACCGCTGCCAGGGAAGGATGCCGGGCGACTCCCGAATCGCTGTCTCTCCGGACCTGTTGGAGCGGGAATCCCGGGAAGTTTTTTCTCAGCACTCTCCCAAGCACGAGGCCGGCCCGAGCCGGGCGGGACACGGCACCTGGGGGCGGAGCGGCAGTGGGGCGGGCCCGGCCGTGGCCGGCGGGAGGAGCCGGGCCGGGGACGGGGCGGCCCGGAGCGGCGCTGCCGGGATGGAAGCGTGAGAGGGGGCGAGTCCGTGGCCGGAGGAGCTGCGGTCTGTCGCGGGGGCTGGTGCCG